>PVIJ01006227.1:0-94560 GCA_004024925.1 Scalopus aquaticus | reverse complement strand
TCTCTCTCTCTCTCTCTCTCTCTCTCTCTCTCTCTGTCTCTCTTTCTGTCTCTCTCACACACATTCTCATTCCCCTCTCGTGGTGGCTTTCTGGGGCGTTCCCAATCTCCCTCCCCCACCCCTTCAGTTACTTCTTAAAGGAGTAGGCCTGCAATCTTGGAAAGGCGGGAGAAATGGGGGGGAATGAAATTGTGTGTGTGTGTGTGTCCATGTAGGAGTGTCTGTGCGTGCCTGGGTATATGTGTATCAAAAGGCGTGTATCTTGAATGTCTTGCTATTTCTGTTTCTGTCCCCACCTATGTGTCACCATTATGCTGCATGTGTCTCTGGCTATTTACCTGTGTGGTGTGCGTGATTATATTTCAGTAAGCGTCTGTGTGTCTCTGAATGTATCTCTCTGTTAGTCTCTCGTTCTGTGAGGTTCTCTGTCTAAGAATGTGGAACTATATGAGGGAATCTCTGTGGGTTTGGAATGTATGTCTCTGTGAGTGAATATCGCAGTGTCTGTGATCCTAGCTTGGTCTCTCTCACTGCCTCTGCTTTTTTGAGTCTTTGTGAGTTTATTTCTATGAGTCTCTGAATGCATGTGCCTCTCCCTGCCCGCCCCCCACACCCTCTTCACACTTCATTGTTTATTTTACACTGGCTAAGCATCAACAATGCCTAGGGTGCTAGGCAAAACGGTTTCTGTCTCAGTTCTGGCACTCTGTATGAATTAGAGATAGCCCATGGAATGGACCGGGACTTGAGGATTTGAGAGGTGTGAGGGCTGAGGAGGGGCAGGGGAGGGTCTGGGGACCCTGGTAAGTAGCTGTCCCGCCCTGCCTGAAAGTGAGGGGTCTCCCTGTGGACCCTTTGCCTATCTGTTGCTTTCCCTTCTTAGGCCTTAGAGGACTGGAGTGAGGTTAACTCTCCTAGCCTCTCTTGATGTGGAGGTTCCCGTGAGGGGTTACCAGTCCCGGGGCTCAAGAGCTCAGTGATCCCACAGCACACCAGGGATCTGAGCTCCATTTCCAGATCACCCCATGCCCTGCTACCGCTTGCCACTGTGGCTCCAGCTGACCCCAATGAGCTCCACTGGCTGAGGAGTTGAAGTTGGGGACTGGGAACTTGCAGTGGTAACAACTGTCACTCTGTCAATCATTCCCTTGAATTTTCTACATAGAGTGGTTCCTACTGGCAGTGGAATTCATCTGTGGGTCCCTGGAACCCCAGGCATGGGGTGAGACCTCTCCTGATTGTAAGAGAATAGTGGAAGCGCTGCAGGGCCCCAAAGACTGACCATCTTGGATGACGACTACTTCCCTCTTTCCACAGGCCTGTCTGGCCCTGAGGGAGTCCCCTTTCTGAAGCCGTGGTGCTTGGAAGACCTGCTCTCGTCGTTGCCGGGGACCTGTAGGTGTCCCTTGAGAGCTCAGTTTTGAGGTTCAAGTCAGTGTGGCCATGAAGGGGCTGCCTATTGGGCTGATGCTGTGACCCTGGAGTCTGCCTTTCCTGCCAGTCCCCCAGCCCGGAACATGTGGCTGCGGCTTGGCCTGCCCTCACTGTCCCTGAGCCCCAAGCCCACAGTTGGCCGGAGCCTGTGCCTCACCCTGTGGTTCTTCAGCTTGGTGCTGAGGGCCAGCACCCAGGCCCCAGCACCCACAGTCAATACTCACTTTGGGAAGCTAAGGGGTGCCCGGGTACCATTGCCCAGTGAGATCCTGGGGCCTGTGGACCAATACCTGGGGGTGCCCTACGCAGCTCCCCCTATCGGCGAGAAACGTTTCCTGCCCCCTGAACCACCCCCATCCTGGTCTGGCATCCGGAACGCCACACACTTTCCCCCAGTGTGCCCCCAGAACATCCACACAGCCGTGCCCGAAGTTATGCTGCCTGTCTGGTTCACTGCCAACTTGGATATCGTCGCTACTTACATCCAGGAGCCCAACGAAGACTGCCTCTACCTGAACGTCTATGTACCCACGGAGGATGGTGAGTGCGGCAGCCAGGCACTGTGCCTTCCCTGCTTCCCACCTGCCCTGTTGTGTTTGTGGCTGGCATGTGGTTGTGCGCCCTGCAGCATGCATCCGTCTGTCTATGAAAATGCTTCTAACCATCACTCTGCTTGGCCTCCCCCCTCCTCCTCCTTGTTCTTCCCTCTCCCAGCCTTGTCTGAGCTCCCATGTGTGAGTGACACTGTTTTCAGGAGGGACCTGGCCAGTCCTGAGAGCTTTGACAGGTCTAGGGCCAGAGTGCTGGATGGGGACCCCCTGGGGGAGTATGGGTCACTGCTGGCAGCTGCCCGCGGGAGGATGCTGGCTCCACCAGGCCCCCCTGTTGCCATCTCACCTGCTTGGAGAGGTGTAGGTGTGTGTGGCCAAGGGCGCTGGTTGTGTGTGCTGGGCGGGGGGCGAGCCTGGTGGGCATTGCTTAGGTGACTCCTCTTTCGCTAGCTGGTGCCTCCTCCCGCGGGGGTCACACTAAGGTAAGTGACAGAAACAAGGAGATGGTGGGACAGGCTCTCTGCCATGTGCTGCCTGCAGAGCAGCTCTTGGGGCCTGGGGGTGGGGGGGTGCATGCCCCTGGGCAGAGGCCTCCTGTTATTTTTTAGTTTTTTATTCATTTTACAGTAAAGCGGATTTCCAAGGAATGCGCCCGAAAGCCCAACAAGAAAATTTGTAGGAAAGGAGGTAGGTAGCGAGCCGGCGGGGAGGGAGAGAGAGAGAGAGGGAGGGCTCTCTGCCCACCTGCCCTTGCCCCTGAGGACCCAGTCTTCCTTCAAGTATCCCAGGCTCAGGGGGCATTCGGTGAGCGGGCATAAGCTCCACCTCATCCAAGGGCCCTGGCTGCTCTTCAGGGAGGATTTGGTGGCCTCAGGCAGGTTCAGAGCAGGAGCAGCAGCCCCATTTCTTCCAATCTTGCCAGCCCCCAAATTCCACCCTAAAGCATGTGCCAAAGACAGAGCCAGTGCTTCTCTCTCAGACACCTCAGGAGAAACTAGGCAGCCAAGATGGAACCAGAGACTCTGCCCTTTTCCTAGTGTAGGAGCCACACATGAACAGCTTATCCGTTCGTGCCCTTTCTTGGGTCGAAAGTCTAGACTCAACTCTCAAGCCCTGAACTTTAGAGCAAACTCCCACTCACAGGTTGAGTAATCCTGCCATCCCACCATCGCCTCTGGCCAGAGCACAGCCGAGTGACCCAGCCTAGTGTGGCAGCTTGGAGGTCTCTGGGAACTGCGACTCTAAAGGGACATGAGATCTTGATTTGAAAATGTCCCCTCTTGCTGGGAGGAATTTATTCCTCCTGTAGAGGAATTCTCCCTGTTCTAATACCACTTTGTGTTTTCTGCAAAGTGCTTTCATAATTAACCTCATAAAATCTCCACATCTCTGGAAGCTTCAAAGGCAGGAATCAGCCTCTCAATTTTATGGGTGAGGAACCAGACCCAGGGGAGTGACTTGCTGCTGCTCACAGCCCCGTTGCTGGTCTGTGTCAGAGCTGGGACCAAAACCTGGGTCGCTTGGCCCCCAGGGCAGTGTTCTTTCCACTGTAGCCACGGAGGTGACTCCCACCTGGTCATTCTCACTGCCCTAACTCTGAAAAAAAAAAATGGCAAAGTATGGATAGGTTGGGCCAAATCGGAAAGAGTAACAGCCTCACAAACAGGTAGGAAATCATAGCCTGATTCCTGCAACTCTTTGGCAGACTTGGAGTTGGTTTGCCATTGAAATCCTAGGGCAGGGAACCCCATAGAAGGGCTATCAGGATGCCTGGACAGGGATGCTCCCTGCTGAGTTTGGTTCTAGGGGCAGAGCCCGGAATGTCCCTGTTGAGCAGCCTGTGTGCTGAGTGCTTTCGATGCCCACCCAAGCACGAGTGAGGCCTGCTACACCTCCGGGGTAGAGTTCCACCATGCTCCCCACCCAGCCCCAGATCTCACACACGGTAGGCAATCAGTAAACATTTTTTTTTGCATGAATGAAGAAGCATCAGTGCTGCAGACAGAGTACAGATCTGGGCACCACAAAGCCTGGCTGAGTCCCAGCTGTGCTGCTAACTCACAGTGAGATCTGAGGCAAATCTTTTCCTTTCAGAAATTGTTTCCACAGATGAAGATGGTAGGGGGCCATTCTAGCCTTAACACTCCTTTAGCCTGTAAATGAATTCAGGGAAAGGGTCTCTTAAACTAGTTCCCATGGGCTACCTACTTGGAGGGGTCAGGAAGGAGAGGACGACATGTAATGACCATTTCCCATGAGGAATGCTCTTCCTAGGGCTCCAGGGAGAGCCTAGAGCGGGCTAGTCCAAGCCTGAGAGTTTGGCTAGAGAGCTGACTGCAAGCTCCACTCAAATGCAAACATTTACCAGTCATGATTGCTCGCTGGGGGCAAGGTCATGTGCTAGGTGCTGTCGGGATATGAGGTAGAGGACAGATCGAGAAATGACTGAAGACCTGATCACTGCTATGAAGAATCTCTTAGCCTAGCCTAGTATTTAAAGTCAACTGGTTTCCCTAAGCGTCCCTGCCCCCAGCCCCCCCCCCCCCCCCCCCCCCCCCCCCCCCCCCCCGCCGCACCCCTGCCAAGCTGGGAGGGAGTCCCAGACAGTGTGGGAAAGGGCATTTGATCATTCTGCTGTTCCTATCAGTTCCCTATCCAAGGACTGTTGACCATTGGAACAGTTACAGTCTGTCTTTTGGGGAAGACTCATCCCCAGATATCTTTCCACATCTCAGAGCAATACTTGGTGCTCTTGGGCCTGGTACTGTGAGCATGAACCCCTTTTGCCATTAACCAGACCAGGGGGTACCCAACAAGGAAGACCAAAGGAAAAGCTTCATCTTGCATTTTCTCCTGTGGGAATCAACTGACACCTAGCTTGAGCCTGCCCACTGGACCCAGGTTGCTCAGAACTGGGGTCCCAGTACCAATTTCTGCCCTAGTAGTTCACATCCCTACCCACACAAGCTGGCATGCACAGGTTAGGCAGGGCTGGCCTGACTGGGATCCCGTAACAGCAGAGTCTGCATGGGGAATGGCGATGGAGCTGGCCTGGGGACAGACGTGACAGCAAGGAAGTGCCTGGCAGGCCCTGAGATGAAGCACCCACGAGGCATCTGTGTGGAGGACACTGGGGCAATGCAGGGACCCAGGCACCCTCCCAGAGGGGGAAAAAGAGGACACATCTTCTAAGTCAGGGCCTGTGGCAAGGGAAGGACTTCCTAGGGAAGATCACACTCCCACCTCCATCTCTGTCAGGGTGGAGGGGATCCATGTTTGGGAATGAGGGGTTCCTTTCAGTTTAAGGGGTTGTCCCCTGGTAAGGATGTGCCGCTGGTAATGATGTCCCAGGCCCCACAGGATTTCGAGGGTTGTACTGGCGGGTGTTAAGATGGTAGGTACCTCAGGAAGCCAGAGGCAGTTTCTGCCTCTCAGCTGGGCTCTTGCCCGAGTTCAAAAGCCATTTTATAATGTGAGGGCTGTTCCTGTTTTGATGAATAGCTGTAAGAAAGTTTGGTCACCAGAGGCCAAACAGCTGAGAAAGGGGTACTTGCTGCCTTCAGTCTGGGAATATCTGGTGCAAGCCCTGGGTGCCGGCAGGGTGACCTCTGTTTCCACACACTAACCATCATGCAGGCAGTAGTAGGCCCCCTTTCTCCACAGCCTTTTTCAAGGTGCACATCTCGACTCCTTAGAACAAGAAGGAGACTTGGTGCCAGCTTACCCTCAGATCCTAAATGTTGCTTTTCTCTCCTCTAGTCTCTCCTTTTCTCTCCCTCCCTCCTTTCCCTGCTCCCCCATGCTCCACCTCTTTTTCTCATTTTTTTCTTCCCCCTTCCCCACCCCAGAAAGGTGGCATGGTGCAGTGGAAAGACCAGGGCTTTGGAGTCAAACAGACCTGGGTTTGAATCTCACCTCTAGTACTTCCTAGATGTGTGATCTTAAGCAAGTCACTTTTCCTCTCTGAACTTCAGTTTCCTATCAGTGAAACAAGAGTAAAGATAGTACCTACCTCCTTGGGGTGTAAGGACCAAACAGGTCTAGAGTGTCTGGAACTTGGTAACTTAGTACATAGTAGGAACTACTGCCATTATCTCTCTCTCTCTCTCTCTTTCTCTCTCTCTCTCTCTCATTGTACCTCTCTCCTTTTCCCCTTCCTTCTTTCCCTCCCCCACTCTCTGGCTTTCTCTACGTATCAGCAATGCTTGATGCTCTCAGGCCTCGTTCCTGTGGGCACAGACCCCTTTTGCCATTCACCAGAACAGGGGCTCCCAGTAAGGGAATACATCATCTCCTATTTTCTCCTCTGGGAATCAGGGTCAGCTGAGGCCCAGCTTAAGTCTTCCCACTGGGCCCAGGCAGCTCAGGGCTGGGGTCCCCAGCACCCTTCTCTGCCCTAGCAGCTACCTCCATATGCACACATGCTGGCAGTGCGGCCTCTGCCCCTCAGTACCTGCCACTGCTCTCCAGTTCCACCTGCCTGTGTAAACACGTGCAGCACCTTCTACCCGAAAAAAATTTTCCCTTGGGGGTCTCTGGCTCTGTGCCCTGGCCCACCTGCTGCCACCTCCTTATATGGGAAGGGAGCTGGTTGAGACGGGCTGCTGGGGACAAGGAGGCAGGCCAGGAAGGTGCGGGGGCCAGCACAGCAGGGCCTGCAACACCATCATCCTGATGAAGGTCTGGGCCTCAGCCCGCCCATTCCCTCAGTTCTTGCCATCCCTCCTGCCTGTCCTGGGCCCAGGCCCAGAGCTGGCTTGCTGGGCCACACTGCAGTCATGCTGTTTTTGAATTCTCTCTCTGTTTTGTTCTCTGTTCTGTGCTGTTGTGTCTCCCCGTGTCTGGTCCCCAGGATCCGGCGCTAAGAAACAGGGCGAGGACTTAGCGGATAATGACGGGGATGAAGATGAAGGTATTTGGGGGCTGCAGGGCGCGGCGGCTGGTGCATGGCACAGAGCCCCTCCCCCTCTTGATGGGAAGAAGCCCCATCTGTCTGTCTGTCCGTCTGTTGGTGTGTTTCTGTTCCTGTATAAGGCCGTTTGGCTGTTCATCCATCTTTGGCCTGGTTGGCCACTGGGAGTTCCAGGGCGATGGACACAACTGGCGGGAGCAGGGGACCACAGCAGAACTATGGGGAGGGTGTCCTCCTCACCAGGGTCCCCCACCCCTCTCAGTCCTACTGTGGAAGCTGGAGAAGGCTTCCTCCCCCATCTTCTGTGGCTCATGGGCACTTGACTCTACTAAGCAGCAGGGAGAGGAGGGAAAATGCAGGTCTGGGGGAAGGTAAGGAGAGGCACAAAGGAAACTGGATGGCAAGAAGAGGCCTGTGTTTTGTTGAGGACCCACCTGTGTTTCATGGGGAGACTGGCTCCTGGGAAAGGAGTCCCACAGATGTTAAACTGAGGAGTAAGGCAGTGACATCCAAAGGGGCAGGAAAATAGAACCACTTAGAACTTCCTGAGCCTTCTCCCAGAAAGAGAGATGTGACCTAGGAGCCTAGGGCTGTGGTAGGTTCAGGGCAGGGCCAGAAAGACCAAGGGTTGACACTCCAGGACACCACAGCCCAGTCAGTATGCAGCATAAGACCCTCAGGGGACAGTTGAACGAGTCTTCCTCCCTCCTTGGGAAAACATCCAGGCCCTGGCCCTGCACCTCCATCCCTGGGGGTCAGCCAGCGCAGGGGGCCCACTCATGACTTGTAAGGCTGTGCTGTGTGGCAGAGGGCTGATCCAGCTCACAGACCGAGAGGCTTCAGGTAGAGTCGACCAGGCCGCGAGTCTGCTCTTGACTGCCCGGCCCCACCGTGCTGCCTGGGCTTGGGGGCAGCCACTTCTGAAGTTCCTTTGTTGAATGGCTTTTGGGGAAGCTCCATCTTCATCTTAATGCTGACTGGGGCAGGCTCTCTCATTCTAAGTTCTGCCTCTTTCCTCTCCCCATCCCCAGTGTTTCCTGTTAAGCCTGCCTGATGCCCAGGGAGAATGGGGTAAATGGACACATGGCTGAGAAACCATGTCAATGAGGTTCCCCCTACCCCATCTCTGCCATTCACTCCCCCTCCCCACCTCCTTCCTTGTTCTTTCCTTGTGCCACCCCTTATTCCCACCCCTTTTGTTTCTGTCTGCACTGGGGGGCCAGCTGCTGCCTATGGCCATATTTCCATGTTACTGGTTTAGTCTTGGGGGTTTCAGGGCTCCACAGCCCCTACTCTCTAAAGCCATGTCAGGTCCCAGGACTCCTGGGTGCCCAGGGCAGACTCACCAGATCAAGCAAAGGGACCAGCCCTTCTGCTTTCTCCTGTCCCCCCACCTCCCACAGTCTCTGGGGCCTAGTCATGGCCTAGCTAGGCTCAGCTGTATCAGGCACGCCTGGCTGCCTTGAGCTGGGAGATGCTTAAAACTGGAGTCCTTTGAGACATCACTGGAGTCAACATCTCTGGCCAGTGCATGAGCTCCGGACTGAGCATGAGTCCCGCCCTCAGACTTGGTGGTGGTGTCCTGGCACCTGGGATAGCTTTGCTGCCCCCCCACCCAGGGATGGAGGGGGTGGGGAGGAAGGGCATCTTACCCAGCCTGTGTCTCACCCCTTCTCCTTGCAGACATCCGGGACAGTGGAGCTAAGCCCGTCATGGTCTACATCCATGGAGGCTCTTACATGGAAGGGACGGGCAACATGATTGATGGCAGCGTCCTCGCCAGTTATGGCAACGTCATCGTCATCACCCTCAACTACCGGGTTGGAGTGCTAGGTATGGTTCCCACGAGGCACCTAGAAGGAAGCCTGGTTTCTTAAAGAGGGAGGAAAGAATGCTGGGAAATTCAGAACAGAGGTCTTGACTCTCTAGCTGGTGCTAACGGCCATAGTCAAAATGGTGTCCCAGGGCCCCTGCGCAAGTGCTGAGAGCCTCCCCGTGTCCCCAGGCCCTTTCCTGGAATGTTTAGATGCCAGTAGAATTTCCATCCAAACCTCACACCTTCTCTTAGATCGCGAGCCAGACCTCTGCTTCTGAACTTTTGCTTGACTGAGTTTTGTGGAGTCCCTTAATTTTCTCATGTCCTGTCCTCATCCCTAAACACCCCATACATATACAGACATTCCTTCCAGAAAATCACATATCCATATACTCTCAGACCCACACATCCACACCTTCCCATATCCAATCATTTCTCAGTCCCTCAGAAGCACACACATATACTCATACACGCAGAAACCCCCCACATCCACATCTCCAGCCCCCACACGTATGCACACAGTCCGCTCCCCCACACCACATACACTCCGCACGGCTAGTGTCTCTCACATGTAGATCCTTGTTTGTGTACCTCTATATACTGTGCATCCATAATCCACTTCTACAGATTTTGCTCACCTTCTACACACACACACACACACACTCTCTCTCTCTCCTATAAATCCCTCCCTCTGATTCTCTAGCCCTTGCATCCACATCTACACCCATACATGCTACATATAACCACATCCACACTTCCCTCTACCCCTACATACATGCTGCACACAATGACCCACATCCTGCATATCCATATCCACATGAAATCCCACACATGTACACCTTCAATGGACATAAATATCCTTCCATTTATCCCCCTACACACCACACTTCCACACCCACTCCACACACCCATAAAAACACACGCATGTCCCTCACTTCAAACCAATACCACAGACCAATACCGCCCTCCCTCCCACATTTACACACACACCCTGTGCATCATTCTTAAGGGGCTATTGAACTTGAATCATATATCACACTTATATATTTTCTCCACACGTGCATGTACCCCTAGGCTCCCTGCATAGATCCCCACATGCACATACACACATGTGCATACATACACACTCTTCCCACACATACTCCAACACATCCATGGGTACATATTCCCACCTGACCCTACACATATATACATATGCATAGCCCCACACCTGCCATGCATATCCACACATGCACAAGCACCTCTATTCACCCCCACACTCATGAACACTCCACACTTACATAGCCCATACATACACATATGCCCGTTTCTTCTACTCCCTCCATGAATACAGATGCCTACGCTACCATCCCATGACACACACACACACTCCCATACATACACACTGATTTTCCAAAGTCTTCCTCAAATGCACCCATTCATCCTTTCCCCATGCATACTCTGTCATCTACACACTCTACCCTGTACCTTCCCTTGCCGATCTATGGTACCTCTTCATGGCCAAGGTCTTGATGTAAACAAGTACGTCAGAGGGGCAACTAAGCACACAGGGCCTTGCTCCCTTTCCGATGCTCACCCAGGTCTCAGGGAGTGTGCAGCCCTGTATCCCTAGGGTAGCGTGAAGAAGCCAACCTCTTGCCTGCAGGATTTGTATCCTCAGAGTTCCAAGAGGAATCCACGCTCTCTGTCAGGTCTGTAGGTCTGGGTGCTAAACCAGCAGTTAGCTCTGGCTTACTCCATGACCATCTGGCTGAGCTGACCGTCTTTGAATTTGCTTTGGAGTATATTTCTTTGCCGGTTTGAATCCCAGAGGCCCTGAGACTGTGTTTTACTTCTGGATGTACAGAGGAAGGCACCCTCTTCTTGACTAACCCTATTTAGTATTATGTGGGATGGCAGGAAAAAATTTTTTGGGTTTGAACAGGAGAAGTTATATCCCATGGAAAAAAAGTGGAACCTGTGTCCCCTTCAGTGGCACCTTGATACCCCATATGAAGCATGCAGGCGCCCTTCTGGCCTCTTAATAGGCTGATGGGCTTTGGATTTCATGGTTCTGCTGCTGTCTCTCTGTCTTACTGAGTCACCCCAGACATCATGGTAAGCTCTTCTGTCCTGTTGAGAAAGGATATCTGAGTCTAACAGTGGAAACAGTACCATTGAAAGTAGCTGTAAACCCCCATGCTAGGACCACACAATTTCTGAAGAGCAACGAACACTCAAAGGTAATCACTTACAGATATGCAGGCATATATATGCGTGGTAGTGGGAGGCCAGATGCAATTTTCCTACTTTATTTTCTTCTAGAGAGTGACAGAAAATATTCAACGCAGATGCTTTTACAAATTATAAACAAAAAGTTCTATTCTACAAGGTTTATTGGGAAGCACAGAGAATACTAATATGCTTCCGTTCCCTGTTGTTAAATGAGCTAGGGCTGGGGGCCTCCCTGGTGGCGCAGCGGTTGAGCGCTGCGCTGTGGAGCTGTCGGAAGCGCGCGATGCAAGTTTGACACCCAGCCTGGAGAATCCCACATGGTGCGGCAGACCTCTCCTGCCTCGCCCGCTGCTCCCCTCAGCAGTGTATTTCTGATCTGCCTGTTCTGCTCCCCGCTCTGTCTCTGGTGAACCCTCTCGCCGCCCCACACCTCTGGCTTGTACCCCAGCTTGTATGTATAGATAAATCTTTTTAAAAAATGAGCTAGGGATGAAAGAAAAGAGATAGTGGAGGAGAGGAGAAAAGAGGGAAGAAAGTAAAGAAGAGAAGAAAAAAGATAGAGGAGAGGACAAGAGTGACGCAGGGAAAGGAGGTGGGAAATATAGACTCTCGTGTAGGATTGAAAGTGTCGGTAACGAGCTATGGGCTGGAGAACACACCCTGTAATATTCCAATTTGCTGATTACTCCACCACCCTTCAGCTGCTGTGTCAGAAGTTATTAACCTTTGGGGTGGTCTTGGACCCCTTTGAAATGCTGAAGAAAGCTATGGACAGAGACTCTGTCTTAGAAAAATACGGGTGCGTGTGCACACACACTTAGAGAAACAATTTGATGGGTCCCACTAAAGCTCATCCATGAAACTCAGATTAAGAACTCCTACTTTAGGGCCTCCCTGGTGGCGCAGCGGTTAAGCGCTGCGCTGTGGAGCTGTCGGCAGCAGCGACGCAAGTTCGACGCCCGGCCAGGGAGAATCCCACATGGCGCGGCAGACCTCTCCTGCCTTGCCCGCTGCTCCCCTCAGCAGTGTATTTCTGATCTGCCTGTTCTGCTACCCGCTCTGTCTCTGGTGAACCCTCTCGCCACCCCACGCCTCTGGCCTGTACCCCAGCTTATATGTATAAATAAAAAATAAATCTTTAAAAAAAAAAGAACCCCCACTTTACCACCTCCTCTCATCTGAATAACCAGAATAACACATTTGGAGGTAGAAATATTCTTTGGGCTTAAGAAGTTAATGATCAAAATAATATTACCCAAATCTCAGAAAGAGTCATAAACTGATCATTGGTCAAAGTTCCCCACAAAAAGTTCCCTTCAGTGCCTGCTCTGGAACACAAAGGTGATCAATAAACCATCGATTGGATTCTGGGTACATACAAGATGTTTTGTCTCCTGGTACCAGTTGCAGAACTTGCGTTTGTCCCTGGCGCTTGGGGATTTTGCTGTGTGGCTGAGCTTTGTACTTTTCTTTCCCAGAACAAGTGGCTGCTTTGGGACCCCAATTCCATGCCATCAGCCTCTCTGGAGCACTGATCCCAGACAGTTCACTCTTAAGGTGTTACTCCAGGCATCTTGGATGATTCATGCATTTGGAGGTCCCAGGCTAGTCCAAGGCAGAGGGGTAGCTATTCTTTGAGAGAAGCAAGCAAGGATATAACACAAACAAGGATATAAGACATAGGATGTGGACATCCCTGGGGCCAAGGAAGTATGGGCCTGCCAATTTTTATTCCAGGTTCCAGAATTTAATTCTGTGTCCTTGCTCAGGTGCCCTTCAGGCAAACTGAAAACCTGGTAAATGTCAAGTCTTAAATGACACAGATATCTGGTTTTGATACAATGTGCCAGATTCTGCCTCCTATTAACAAGCAGCTGGCCATGCACTGCGGTTTAAACTTGGGCTCAGGGAGACTGGCTGGGATTTATTCTGACAGTCTGTAAGATTTGGCATTTCAGTCCTGAATCTCACGTGCCGTCTGTTGATGGCTGGGTTACTGGGGAACTAGCAGCAAGTGACTGCTCTCCCAGACTACTAGATTGTGTGAGCTTGCCACCGGGCATATTTGCTCTATCAAATGCTATAGAGCCCTTCGCACAGAACTCTTGTATAGGGATGATTGACCTGGCATAATCCACATGTTTAGTGCCCCTTATCGTGAGAATCTTGGGGTCTGAAAGAGCAGAGGCCTGTGGTCAAATCCTACACTCAACCTTTTCAACCCTTTGTTCCTAACCCAGGAAATCAGTACATATGCGAGACGTCTGCATTACTACATCCAACTGCAGACTCTTCCTGCTGATTAGGACAGATGTATTTGACACATTTCACTGAGTGATTCCTTGGCAAAGGCTGGAGCCAAGTCTGCTATTGCCTAAATAAGAGAAAAGGAAAAGATAATGTGAGGGAAGGAGAGAAGAGGGAGGGAAGGATAAGTGGGCTAAGAGAAGCACCTAGTGATTTTTTTTTTAAGATTTATTTTTATTTATTTATGCATACAAGAACTAGGGTGTAGGCCAGAGATTTGGGGGGGTTGAGAAGATTCACCAGAGACAGAGTGGGGAGCAGAACAGGCAGATTGACTGAAATACACTGCTGAGGGGAGCAGCGGACGAGACAGGAGAGGTCTGCTATGCCACGTGGGTTAGCTCTCTGGCCGAGGATTGAGCTCATGCCGCCATGTGGGTCAGCTCCCTGGCCAGGGATTGAACTCATGCTGCAGTGGCTAGTGATAGCTTGATAGCACTGAGACTTTAACCCCTGTGCCACCACGGAGGCCCAGCACCTAGTGACTTTTGCCAGAGTGTTTTAAGGCTTGGACAGTTGCTCTGGATCTTGGTCAGCATACTTTTTGAGACTTGCAGGAACATCTTCAGTTCGTGAATGGGCCAGGCAAAGCAGAAGCTGGTTGCCTTGTTTTAGAAGAACAAGGGCTTCTCCATTCATCCTCATTCAGGCTTTTTCTAACTCTTTCCCATTTCCTCATCGGGAACCTGGGACTAAAGAGGGCTTGTGACTAGGTCCTGAGAAGAATAACCAAGTACTTTACATACTTAATTGCAACAAAGGTAAATCAATAACACACCTGAAGTGGGTGAAATGAGCTCTTTTGCAAAAGCTAAAAACAGAAGGACTTGAGAAAGACAGTGATGAGGTCTTGCACCTGCCAGGGCCCATTTGATTTCAGTTTCTGCCTGTGGACTGCCAGGACCCCAGAGAGCCCTCTGTGAACTGAGGGAGCCTCCTCAAACCTGGCCTCTCACGAAGTTGATTCCAGGTACTGTGGATGAGCTTTTAGCTCATCAGTCAAAAAATACTGGTCCAGATATGGATAGCCAATGTGTCGGAGTGCCAGGGCTATCCACCTCGAAAGAAGCCCTCCAAAAGCCTCGGGCCGGAGAAGACAGAATCTCCCAAGGAGCCTAAGGACCAGGGAAGAGAGATGAAATGAGGCGGCAGGATTAGTCTAAAATGGAAGCAGGGTGGGGGAATATAGGACATCTCTGTGGGATAGCCAGCAGGTGGGCGGGAAGGTAGTCTCCATGGCAACAAGTCTCTACAGCAGCAAATCCCAGCAGGTGGGTGGGAAGGTAGTCTCCATGGTGATATGTCTCCTCAGCAGCAAATCTCAGTGGGTGGGCGGGAAAACCTGTTTCTGTGGTAACACTGCACTGGCTTCCCCATTTCTCCACTGGAGAAAAAAGATGGTCTAACCCAGTGGTGTTCCAACTTTAGCAGGCATCAGAATCACCTGGAGAGCTCGTTAAATACCGTTTGCTGGGCCCCATCCCAGAGTTTTTGGTTTGTTAGGTTTTGGAGAAAGAGAAATGAGGGCCTGCCCTGAGGATAAGGGGAAGGGGGGGGGCATCCAAGGTTCTGGAAAGAAATGGAGCTGGACTAACTTGCACAGAAAGGGCAAGGAGAGCTTAGCAATTGCTGCCTCTTGGGATCCTCACTTCCTCCCTAGAGAGAGGGAAAGGAGAAGAGCAGTACCTATAGACTTACAACGTGCTGAGCATGCTAGAGATGCTTATGTTCATTTTCTCCTTGGTACAAAAATCCTGCAGTATTTTTATTGCCATTTCACAGATGAGATTTTTAATCGCTTGCCCAAAGTTGCATGGCAAGTGAGTGGTAGAGCCGGACTCGAACAGGGACCATCTGACTCCAGCATCACTGCCCTTCCACTCTCTCTTGCCGGTGGCAGGCTAATGTCCCAGAGAGTACATCTGGGCAAGTTTGCCCTCCTAGCCGTTGGCGCTTCCCGCGGTTTGTCTCTAGTGAACGCGAGACATTCACTTCAGAGGGTCTGGTGACTTCTTCCAAACTGGAGAATGGGTGGGAGGCAGCACATTGATCTTTCCCATATTGATGGTGCCTGGCCTTGCAGAAAGGATCGGTGGTTGATGTCAGTCAGGTGGAAAGCACTGTGCTGCACTCCCATCCTCTGTCCTCAGGCCCCCAACCCTGCCAGCCATCACAGCCTCAATCCTCATGCCTTCCTTTTCACTTCCTCCTGCCCTTTGTTGAATCCAGGTTTCCTGAGCACTGGAGATCAGGCTGCCAAAGGCAACTATGGGCTCCTTGACCAAATCCAGGCCCTCCGCTGGGTGAGCGAGAATATTGCCTTCTTTGGTGGTGATCCCCGCCGTATTACTGTCTTTGGTTCGGGCATCGGAGCATCATGTGTCAGCCTCCTTACGCTGTCACACCACTCTGAGGGTGAGTCGCTCTCCGGAGAACATGAACTTAGCAAAGTGCTGGCTGCCCAACCTGAGCCTCAGGCTTCCCACCCTCTTGAGCTCCCAGCTCTCAGCCCCACAAACACCCAGGGGAATCAGCCAGCCCTCCTCTTCTACAGAACCATCCAATGTGAGAGAGGGAAGCGCGAATCCCATTTACATCCCCAGAAAGTAATATTCTCCTTCTGGTATGGGAGTCTTATTTGGCAGCATGGAAGCAGAATGCCTCTCTCTGAAAGGACAATAGTTCTTTTTGAGCAGGGGAAATCTTTCCATTTGGGAAGAACATGTGACTTCAGGGTAGAGAGCTAGGGTGGAAATTAATTTTTAGGTGTAAAAAAGCCACTCATTCTCTGCCTTTCTCTCTAAAGAACAAGTGGATACAAGAGGGAAACTGTCCTTGAGGGAGGAGATGGGCCGGAGTGAAGATTGCAAACCTCTAGGGAGCAATTTTTTTGAGGGATTGTTGTCCATTATTGACCTTCACACCTCCTCCCAGGCTGTCCAGCCCACCTAAGAGAAAACCTTAATTAATTAATTAATTGTGTGTGTGTATGTGTAGAAGAACTGGGGTATAGGCCAGAGGTGTGGGGGAATGAGAGGATTCACCAGAGACAGAGTGGGGAACAGAACAGGCAGGTTTATTGAAATACACTGCTGAGGGGGGCAGCAGGGAGACAGGAGAGGTCTGCTGCGCCATGTGTGGGTTAGCTCCTGGCAGGGGATCTAACTCAGGCTATAGTAGTAGTCGTGATAGCACTGAGACTTAACCCATAGGCCACCTGGGAGGACTGAGACCCTCACTTTTAGCCTGAAGGAAAGCCTCTCTCCTAGCAATGCCAGGTCCCCCTGGCAGTGACTCTCCCAAGGGGATAAATAGCCCTTTTTCATTCAGCAAGAAAGGTTCTCTCCCCCTCTGGACCACAGAGTGCATTCCCCCTCTGAGAGGCAAAGGTGAGCATCTCACAAAGAAGAGATCTTCTTGAAATAGGTGCCCTTCTCTAAAGTAAGGATGTCTGTGAGAGTGGACACTTTTGGCATTGATTTTTTTTCACTGGTGGGGTTAATTTGCCCCATGAGTTAGTTAGTGATAGTCTCTTTGAAGAAGGCCTGTCTCTCTGAGAGCCCAAAATCACATCTTCTGACCTAGAAATTCTGCCTGCGTCCCTCCAGGGACTGTCCTGGCAAGGGAACATCCCACCTTAGAATGTTTCTAGGTGACAGGAATGGGAACGAGAATGTCTTTTTTCCGCAAAGCGTGAAGTGACAGGCTGTGCCTGAAGAGAGAGGCGGGGCCTTCTCTAGCTGGGGGCTCTTCTTCAGAGAGAAGACTTTTCTTGGAATGGGTCTTTGCGGTATCTCACTGGAGGTCTGTGTCCTCTGAGACCTAAATGCTTTAATGATTTGCTCTTTCTGTCTTTCTGTAACTGACTCATAAAGAATAATCTTTTGAAAAGGGAGGCTCTCTCTTAAGTAGTAATCTATATTTCTCTACCTTTCTTCCCACCCAGGCAAACTGCCTTTCTCCTAGAAGAATGGAATTGTATGCCCAAAGGCCAGCTTCTCCCTGGGGAATGCTGGGGCCAGGGAGAGAACGATACCCTTTTTAGTCCTAGGGTCAGGGGAAGAATCATCTACTTTTTGAGTCTGAGGGCCCGACTACCTCTCAGTGAAGGGGAAATCTGGCCATGAGGCATCAGTAGCTTCAGGAAAAGGAAAGTCTCTGTGGAGACTGTAAACTGGGTGTGTTCCCTGGAGCCTTTCAGACCCCAAGGCCTTTGCCCTTGGGAATTCTTCCCCAAACTCACAGAATGCGAGGCTTGCTCCTGCCTGTATTTCTCATCTCTCATAAAAAAAGACCCCTTTGTGGTAGAAGCGCCAGCTCCCTGGTGGTGTGCTGGCACAGAGCTGGGCCCAGCTGGGCAGGAAGCAAGAGGGGGAAGACAAGGAGACATAAAGAGAGGGAGCAAAAGGAAGCTGGTGTCTGGGTCCCAACGGGTTAATTCTCCCTAGCGTCTCCTTAACCCCCAAGTTACCAACCATCACCCAGGACAAGGAGGCAAGAAGGGAAGAGGTCTGCAACCCCTTGTCTGGTCCGAGCCCATCATCGCATTTCAGAGGGTTGTTCCTCTGTCCCAGCCCCTTCTACCCATTGGAAAGCCTCAGTGACAAAGGAGTGAGGAGGTGTTTCATTGTCCTCTGGGGACAAACAAGGGAGGCCTAGGTTGTGGATGACTCAAAGGAACTGATCGGGTGCTGCCTATCTCCTGTAGGGCTTTTCCAGAGGGCCATCATCCAAAGTGGTTCTGCTCTGTCCAGCTGGGCTGTGAACTACCAACCAGTGAAGTACACCAGCCTGCTGGCAGACAAGGTGGGCTGTAATGTGCTAGACACAGTGGACATGGTGGACTGTCTTCGGCAAAAGAGTGCCAAGGAGCTGGTAGAGCAGGACATCCAGCCAGCCCGCTACCATGTGGCCTTTGGCCCTGTGATTGATGGTGATGTCATCCCTGATGACCCTGAGATCCTCATGGAACAAGGCGAGTTCCTCAACTATGACATCATGCTAGGTGTCAACCAGGGCGAGGGGCTCAAGTTTGTGGAAGGAGTGGTGGATCCTGAAGATGGTGTCTCTGGCACTGATTTTGACTATTCGGTCTCCAACTTTGTGGACAATCTCTATGGCTATCCCGAAGGCAAAGACACCTTGCGAGAGACCATCAAGTTCATGTACACAGACTGGGCAGACCGTGACAACCCTGAGACACGTCGTAAAACACTGGTGGCACTCTTTACTGACCACCAGTGGGTGGAGCCCTCGGTGGTGACAGCTGATTTGCACGCTCGCTATGGCTCACCTACCTACTTCTACGCCTTCTACCATCACTGCCAGAGCCTCATGAAGCCTGCGTGGTCAGATGCAGCTCATGGGGATGAAGTACCCTACGTCTTTGGCGTCCCTATGGTAGGTCCCACTGACCTCTTTCCCTGCAACTTCTCCAAGAATGACGTCATGCTCAGTGCTGTTGTCATGACCTACTGGACCAACTTTGCCAAGACAGGGTAAGGAGAAAGTGGGGGTTATTCTTCTTTGGGGCCCCAGCATGCCCTCCCCTCTGCTCCTCCATTTAAACTTCTTCCATCATCTCTCTTCTTAAAATACTCTCCAAATCTTGCTCGGTTACCTTTTTGCCCCTCCCTGCCTGCGCCCTCTTGACTCTTTCATCCCTTTTTCTCCCCTCAAAATGTTGAGACTCAGAACTCAGTTAGCATTAGGACTGAGCAGGAGTGAGAGTACTAGCAGAAATATGGGACTTAAGGTTAGAGGATCGGAGGCCATGTGAAGTGGGAACAAAATACTTCCAGAAAGAGCCTTTAAAGGGCTTTTGGAAAAACCAGAAAGCTGAACAGATTGATGGATGCTTAGTAGCCTGTGAGAAGAAAAGTCGTCTATCACATGATCTTAGAGGATGAGCACATAGAAGGTGAGACGGTTGCCATGACACCCTGGGCAATAAGAGTTCAAGGCCTAGGGAAGTGGAGGTATGTGGACAGAGAGAGGGACCCTGAAAAAGGTGGAAACGTTGGGTGGTTTTGGACTGGGAACGAGGTTTGGGGTAGGGGTGAGAGGAAGAATGTTGGGCCCGTTCTTCATCTAGGTAGAGTGGTGACCCAAGATTTCCATGTGATATTGCAGGGATCCCAACAAGCCGGTCCCCCAGGACACCAAGTTCATTCACACCAAAGCCAACCGCTTTGAGGAAGTGGCCTGGTCTAAATATAATCCCCGAGACCAGCTCTACCTTCACATCGGGCTGAAACCGAGAGTCCGAGATCATTACCGGGCCACTAAGGTGGCCTTTTGGAAACACCTGGTGCCCCACTTATACAATCTGCACGACATGTTCCACTATACATCCACAACCACCAAAGTGCCGCCCCCGGATACCACCCACAGCTCCCACATCACCCGCAGGCCCAACGGCAAGACCTGGAGCACCAAGCGGCCGGCCATCTCACCTGCCTACAGCAACGAGAACGCCCAAGGGTCCTGGAACGGGGAGCAGGACGCAGGACCACTCCTGGTGGAGAATCCCCGCGACTATTCCACTGAATTAAGTGTCACCATCGCTGTGGGGGCCTCCCTCCTCTTCCTTAATGTTCTGGCCTTCGCTGCCCTCTACTACCGTAAGGACAAACGGCGTCAGGAGCCCCTGCGGCAGCCTAGCCCTCAGAGGGGAGCCGGGGCCCCTGAATTGGGAGCTGCTCCCGAGGAGGAGCTGGCAGCATTACAGCTGGGCCCCACCCATCATGAGTGTGAGGCTGGCCCCCCCCACGATACACTGCGCCTCACTGCACTGCCCGACTATACCCTGACCCTGAGGCGCTCCCCAGATGACATCCCACTCATGACCCCCAACACCATCACTATGATTCCCAACTCCCTGGTAGGGCTGCAAACATTGCACCCCTATAACACCTTTGCCGCAGGGTTCAACAGTACCGGGCTGCCCCACTCACACTCCACTACCCGGGTATAGCTCCAGCTTAGAGCACAGCCTATGCCCCGGCTCCCTCCCAGACCCATGGAGTCACACGCGCACACACATGCACGCGCACACACACACACAGACACGTACAGACATATATGTATATGCACGCACCTACACCTGACAGCAGACCCACCTGCACAAATGTAGACAGGTGTGGACATGCACCCGCATGTACAAAAACACAAACATGGAAGTAAACCTGAACAAGCCCTACAAATCGGGACACAAACGAATCCTTGGGAAGCCAAGGACCCGTGGAACAGCAGCTGAAGCCAGCTCCCTGAGCCTGACCACAGACACTCCTGGGGGGGCCTGAAGGCACCAGCTGGACAACCCCTTGGTGCTCACCTTCCACCTCTCTTGGAACTGCACCACCTACCAACTCCAGACTTGGGAGCTTTAAAGAGCAGAGTAGCTCTTTCTCCCCCAGACTTAGTCTTTTTTTCTGGGTCTTGTTTTGTTGAATTTAAAAAAAAAATGGAACAAATGCTCCTTCAACTGACCATGTATGCAAAGAGGCTCCGGAAGGGAGGGCTCCAGGCCCAGACCTCTCTGGTTCTGGAACCTTCCCCCCCTCCCCCCCGCCATCAGTACTCACACAATTTGACCAAGGAACAGGACCCCAAGAAAGAAACAGATTTGAGCAATACCATGGGGTGGAAGGAGAAAGGGGATATACCACTGGATGGGGCTGGAATATAGGGGAGAGCTCCCCAGCCGTCTCTGTGTCTCCATAGAGGGCTGCAGCAGCCCCAGGTGAGCTGCTGCTTGCCCCAAAGGCCAGGAGCATAAGTCTGGCCAGACCAGGGGACACCAAATTTGGTGAATGAGGTTCTGTGGAGGCCATGTCATCATCAGGCTCCTGGGTATAATCTGGGTTCTGCCTCTACCCTTGGGGTAACGCTATCAGAAATTCACCCCATTTTCTTTACAGAGTCTCTTTTGTGTCTGTCATTTCTCTTTCAAAAAGGCGGTGTTTTTTGTTGTTGTTGGCTCTTTTTTTTTTTTAAAGAAAAGTTCTTAAAACACTAACGGAAACCCATGCAGTTTGTCCTTTGTAAAAATTTTAAACAGTGTCTTGATATAAAAATAAAAAATCCAGTTAGCATTCCCGCCCTGCCTCCCTTACACAGGCCTTGCCCCAGCAGACCACCCAGCAGGGTGCCTCTGTGGGCTCGGAATGGCTGCTCCTTCGGCCTGGTGCCTTTAAAGTAGTACAAGTCTGGGCTGCATTCTGCTGGTCCCCTGCAGGCACTAAGGCCTTTCCAGCCTTACTCTGGTTGCTGTTGCCACCTACCCCCCAATTCCCGCCCCCTCCCCTCCCAGTGCTCTGGGTTCCTGTGACTGAAGCCTTTTCTCAGCACCTTGGGCCTCCTAATGAAACGGCAAAAATAGCACTTCCTGCTCTGCTACCGCCGCTGCCACCGCCACCACTGCCACTGGCGAAGACTTCGCTGCTGCTGCCACCATCGCTGCTGCTGCCATTGCCACCACCACCCACCGTTGCCACCTGCCCTCATCCTGGACTGGGGGCTGGGAGGAGGCTTGACCTTTAACATACTGAAATTCTTTCTCTTATCTGAATCCAGTGCGGCATCAGATATGTGGACTCTCTGGTCTTGGGTGACTGACAGAGCAGGGCCCTCTCCTTCCCCAGGGATGTTTGTTTACCATTCTGTGATTTAGAGTTGGAGAAGTCATTGGGGCCTTGGGAGTGATTTCTCTCCAGGATGATTATCAGTGGCTCCCTCTCAACCCTGGGGGACGGATTCAAAGGGGCTCTACAAGGCTAGCATTCTGGTATTTCATGTCATTCTCAGTGACCTGAAGGACGGAACTGGAGTCTGCTCATCAAGTGTGACAGTTGGGCGGGGTTGCTGACACCTCAGAAACCAGGAATAGAATTCTTCAAAGTGACCCTGACAAAATGAGGGAGATGAACCAACACAACAGGATGAAGTCAGAGGGGACAAACATAAGGTAGTAGTTCAAAGATCAAAACCAAGAATTAATGTGCTGACAAGGTACATGGGGACAAAAGAGATGGACAATGATTGACTGGACACAAGTATACTTAAGAAAGAAGAAAGACCTGGGGGAGGGTGTCAGGGTGGGTCTAAACAGAATGAGTCCATAGTGTAGAACTGTTTTTCTCTTCTCTCCCTCCTCCCCTCCCACTTCTTCTCTCCCTCCTTTCTAAAGCTAACATGGATTCTAGTGAATAATAACAGAAATATAGCATGGAATTGCTAAGAAGTAATCGGAGTCTGAGTTTTAGAATTAGAAGTAACCTCAGAGTCATCTAGTCCAACCCATTTATTTTATAACTGGGGAACTGGGCCCACAAAAGTGCATCACAGTTAGTGTTAGAAACAGTAATACATGACCTTTTCCTTGGCCCTCAGCTTTTTCCACTCTACCTAGCATTGGTTAGGCCTTTTAAAGCGGTAGTGGATCTGCCGTTGGTCAACATATTTTCAGCATTTGCAGAAAAACTGGAGAGGGGGTTTGGAGGAGAGCAGAACAGAAATGTGCCAAAGGACTAGTTTTAGTATTATTATTATTATTGTTATTATTATTATTATTTAGAAAGGAGGAAGCCGATGAGCTAACTTTTAACAATTGTGGAGCACCTACTATATGACAAGTGTGCTATAGCCGTCTTCAAAAATTTCATTCCTAAATAAGGACGGAGCTGATGATCTGGTCTCCATTTCTTCTGAGCATGATAGAGAAAGAACATTAAGTTAGACACAAGGCAAAACTTTGCTCTAGGTAAGAGATGATCATGGCACTTACTAAGTCCTTGATAACAACTGCCAAATTGAACAAATGACTACTAAGGAAACTACTGGGGTGCTTCATCTAGAAAGCAGGGGGCTGGGTTATGTGACCTTTTTAGGTCAATTCAGAATCTTTGTTGTTCTGATCCTTTCATTGCTCCATCTCAGATATTACCAAACTGGGCCTCCTTTCTGGTGTGTGTGTGTGTGTGTGTGTGTGTGTGTGTGTGTGTGTGTGTGTGTGTACCTCCAAATTAGGAGACTCTACTTGGGGAGGACTTAGACATTGTCTCTCCTCTAAGAATTCAAGGTGCTATAGCAAACCCGACTCCAATTCTATTTGGAGTGAGCCATCAGTGAGAGATTACATTTGGTTTTCACGCTTTTGAAAGGTCTAGGTAGAAGAGGTGAGCCGCAAGCCAGGTAGGATTTCAGTCTGATTGACAGTCAGTGTTGTGCCAGGATAGCTTGAGTGTTCTCATCCCTGTTGCTGACTGTAGCCCTGAGCCCAGTTAAAAAGTCCAGCTCCTTATTTGAAAAGGGACTGAGGACATACTTGGACTTTATTTCACATTGCAAAAATCATCTGTGCCAAGACCAAGTCCAACCTCCACCCCTAGATTTACCTGGACTCTATTTTAAGTTATGGGGGAGCAGAACACAACTGTCTTGGGATCTGAACTTAGGGTGTGTGTAAAGGGCCAAATGTTGATCACTGTGGAAATCTCCATAGGAAGGGAGTATGGTCATCAGGACTGTTGGCCTGGCCCTTTGCTAATTTATATGTACCATGAAGATTAGAAGTTACCCTCTTTGGGGTGCATACTGTCAGAAAGATAAAACTAAGCTCTGATTAAAATAAATGAGATACATACTCTACTCTATGACTTCAGTTATACGGTAAAGGTTAAGAAGGTTAGAGAAACTGCATGAAAGGGTGTGGTAGGATTTAGGGAGAAGGTGGGCATTCCAGATTGGGAGAAAGACCTCAGCCAGAGCATAGAGATGAGAACATCTGGACATGCTTGAGGAGCAGTGGGGGCACTAATTTGACCAAAGCAGCAAGTTCAAGTTCAATGGTGGGAAATTGGATTGGAAAGGCAGGTTGTAGAGGTCTTTAGAACAGCAGAAGATATTGGCTGTTAGTGGATTAGGGACGGACACCCTAACCCAATTTTTTTGCCAACAGTTTGATAGAGAAGAAACAAAACCTCCTCAGGTCCTCTTTTGCTCCTTCTCTTCTGCAAGAAGGATTTTCATAGTAGAAAGGATAAATGGAATACCGGTGAGAGGCTCCTCAAGGCAGTGAGTTCAAATCCTTTAGCTGCTCTGAATAACTCCCTCTCATAGTCCAAGTAAATAACAGCCTACGGCATTTCAAGGACTTTGCAGGTCAAGTGAAAGGGCAACTGGTGGTGGCTTTGAAAACCCCATGGAGCATGAAGGAGATATACAGTACAACCTACAGTTTTACATATGGGAAGAGATGAATTCTACAAAGTATAGGTCAAAATGTTTAATATTGGTTGAGGGCAAGATTCTAGGACAAAAGGGATGGTTGGTGAGCCTTGCAAAGGGAAGCAAAGATCACCCAGCCCCCTACATAGATTCAGAAAATCATTCCCCACTCAGCCCATTTCCTTTGATAGGTTGATGGGACAGATAAGCAGATGAGCAGAATGCTATGCCTACAGTGTATCTGGAATTCAACAAAACATTCTTTCATGGTGCTTTGGATAATACAGAGAAATGTGGGGTGTAGAGATAAACCTAGGCAGATTCTTAAATATTTGAATGACCACACACAAAAGAATTCTGCTTCAATGTTACTAGATTGAATCTGAAAATTAAACATAGGTTTAAGAGAGAGCCAAACAGTGAGGTCACAGAATCAGAACCACGGACATGTCAAGAGTGATATGATGGACTCACTACGGCAAAGTGAAAATTAACAGGGACAAATGTAAAGTTACTTATTTGAATTCCAAAATGTAATAGTACATGTGTAGGATGTGAGAGATGTGGATATGAGGGTTTAGAGTACATGACAGCTCATCATGAGCCATAAGTCAAAAGCATGGTGTGGTGGCTACGAAAAGCATTGTGACCTTGGGCTCTATCGATAAGAGTTTAATGTCCAGAATAAAGGAGGTGATCTTCTTATGCTACTCTGCACAAGTCAGACCACACCTGATGTTCTATGTTCAGTGGTGGGCCCTGCACTTCAAGGGAGATGTCAACAAAAGTATATCCTGAGAAAGAGTGGCGAGAATAGTGAGGGACTAGCACTCCCCTGGGAGAAATCTGTCCACTGTAAGCAAATCATTAGCGGGCTCACAGGGAAGAGGATGATGTAGATTTGTTCTGTGTGACTCTAAGGGCTCCAAGATCTAATGGGTGGAAGTTATAGGAAAGCAGATTTTGATCCAACGTAAGGAAGGTGCTTTTTTTTCTTTCTTTTTTATAATGAAAAAATGATAATAAAAGTTTCAGCTCATGATTCCAGCCTCTTGAAGTTCTTTTAAAATTTATTATCAAAAGATAAAAAAAAACAAATAGAATTTATCGCCAACAGTTTCAAAAACAGAGAAGAAAAAGACGCCCAGTCACAACATCCTAATATAAGCATTTTATTATGTTTAGGAAGGACGTTGCAATGATTAACAGTACTCTCTAAAATTAGAATGCACTGCCCCCAAATGTAGGCAGCTCTCCATCACCAGAGATATTCAAGCAGTGACTGGGCAACCACTCCATGTGATACCAAGGCAATGAGTCTCTGCTGAAGGACTGAACCGGATGACCTCTAGGATGTAGTGTGCGATTTGGATCTCAACATGCTAACTCCCACTTGGGTGGAGAGGTTTCACTTACAACTCAAGTCAGTCACATATAATTACACTTTGATTTATTGGGGGAAAATCCACATGGCACTAACATAAACATGCAATTCAACTGACAGTAAAAGGAGAGGAGTTAGGAATCAGTCAGAGGAAATTCAGAACAGCACAAGAGCAGATGTTTGTGTGTGTATTGGGGGGGGGGGATCGGAACTTCCCTTGTGTTGTCAGCTGGAGGGGGGCGGGGGAGAAGGAGTGTTGCTTCTTCAGGCAAAGCCCCTGGTGGCAGATGCCAAATCTGGAGGCTTCAGAGACTTCCCAAGGGCACAGAGTCCAAAGCATCTCAAATTGACTTCTTTCAGCTCCCATATTTACACTGCTTCAAAAATACATCATCAGGGCCACCTCTGAGTTTCTTGGGCTTGGCTGCTTGGCACAGTTGGGCTTTTATCTATCCTTGCCTTGGTGTCTGTTTATCAATGTCCTCATAAACAAGTGGTGGCTTTCATTTTAGTGTGTTAATATAAGTCATTCCATTTCAATGACACCCATTTCCAGGATCACTATAATATCGACACATGTAACACTGGGTTACTGAAATTCTGTGTGACCTGATCTGGAAGATCTCAGGGAAAGTATTCAGGAAAATATTTCTAGAGCCTAGGTGTAAGGCAGACTGGAGGAAGAGACACTGGAAGCAAAAAACATAACTTGGGAAGAGGTATCTACTCTGAGGGCTACAACTATTTTCTTCTCTAACTCCCCTCACTTGAATCACAAAATTACAGTGTCAGAAGCAGCCTTATGGGTTGCCTAATTCCCTTCTCTTATGATCTGAAGCTTGATTTCCTTCTGCAACCTTCTTGCCAAATAGGTATCTTGCTCTGCTTAAATACCTCCAGTGATGAGAAAATCTTGTCTTCTCAAAGCAGCCATTGCACAATATTTTGTCATCTCGAACCATTATAAAGTTTTTCTGCTGAATCCAAATCTGTTTTCCCATAGCACCCACCCTTTGCTCCTGACGACACCCTCTAAAAAGGAAACAAGGTGAATCCCTCTTACATATGACAAACCTTCCAAATTTGAAAACTGTATCCTGAAACAACACCATCACCTTATTGATCCCTTCTCCGGGTTAAATAGCTCCAGTAGATCATGTACGATGGTTTGTAAGTCCTCACACACTCCTGTTCTCAATCTTTCGTGTATGCGCCAGGTTACTAACACACCTGATCATGTGTGGTCCAAGGCCAAAGGCAATCCTCCGCTGTGGTCTACTGAGCAGAGAAGGAAGCACAATGGCCATCTCACACGTTCTAATCTAAATGCATCAGCATTTCAGGCAGCTAGTGTCAAAAATAATGAGCATACAGACACCTTGAACACCTTCACACAGATTAAGTCACATCTCTCCTACCTTGCAGTTAATTAAGCATTTGGTTTTGACAAACTCAATTATTAAACTTTGTGTTTCATTTTCCTGGCTCATTATGATCTTTCAGAATCTTCCTGAAACCAGATTCATGTCATTTACAAATTTGATCAGCATGCTATCAATGTCTTGATCCAAGTCATTAATTAAACCATTGGACAGGGACCTCCCTCCTGGCTGACAAAGCTCCATTAGTCACCAGCTGTGAGTACACCTTCCTGTCCTAACTTCTTCACCCGTTTTCCCTTCTTATCCTCAAGGACATCTCACACCAGAACATTCTTAAACAAAATAAGATGTGAAATCCTCTTTGAAAACAAGGGAGTGGGGAGGGTGAGGGGTGGAAATGAAACAAGAGGAGTTTGACCTTTAGATCTTCTTTTTCCCCAGTCCTTATGATGAGTCCCTTGGCTTCAGTCTCCATGAAGGAATTTCCAGTCAAGTTGTAAGGACTGAATTTAGAGTCAGAAAAGCTGCATTCAGACCCATCTTTGCCTCTTCCTAGAGTAAGCTGTTTAACCTCCCCAAGTCTGTTCACTCATCTGTAAAATAGGTATGGTAGAACTTACATGGCCTCAGGGTTGTTGTGAAGCTTAAGTGAGAAAATGGATGTGAATATACTTTGTAAATTGTAAGCACCACACAAATGTAAGACATAATTATTATTATTTACTCAGTGCCTATTGTGATCATCAATATTGGGCATAGGGCCTCCCCGGTGGCGCAGCGGTTAAGCGCTGCGCTGTGGAGCTGTCGGCAGCAGCGACGCGAGTTCGACGCCCGGCGGGGGGAGAATCCCACCTGGTGCGGCAGACCTCTCCTGCCTCGCCCACTGCTCCTCTCAGCAGTGTATTTCTGATCTGCCTGTTCTGCTACCCGCTCTGTCTCTGGTGAACCCTCTCGCCGTCCCACGCCTCTGGCCTGCACCCCAGCTTGTATGTATAAATTTAAAAAAAACTATTGGGCATAAAAGGATAAATAAGATATGGTCTTTGCCCTCGGGGAACTCATGATTTTGTGGGGGAGATATGTTCACAAATAATTATAATTTAAAGTAGAAGAATAGGGCAATTGGCACAGGTTGTTACGGTAATTTAGGAAAGTGGGAGGGCCCTTCAGATGGGGAAATCAAGGAAAGCTTCATGGAATTCTTTCTGCAGCTTGACAAGTGGGACAGATTAACAGAAATGGCTGAGAAAGTACAGTTTTCCAAGTAGAGAAGCCTAGGAATGTATAGAGGCGTTGATATCGGCCCTATTTGACTGTAAGAGAAAATGAGGCTGGTTGACCACATCACAACTTTAATTTTATATGCTCCATCCCAGAAGGTCCATGATAGAGTTAATTAGTCCATCAGAAGGGGGACCAACATTTGGGCAGAACCTCCTAGGTCTTCTTTCTGTTGTTCTTCAGCTGATCTTGAAAACAAGTCTTCTGGAGGGTGGAAAGATCTGGAAAAATTCCAGGAAAATCATCTTTTTCCTTATCTGAAGCTGAGAAATGGTTCTCCGGGAAGGTTGGAAAGTAAGGCCACATTTAAAATCCTAGGTCTCTTCAACTAGACGTGGCTCTAGCTTAAGGATGCAAGTGTTTTCATGCAAGAAGAGATCCACAATACCTGAAAGGCCTCTTATTCTTCATGTAGGAAGCAGGGAGAGAGAGGAAAATAGTTCAAGGGCTCTCAAGGTCCATTTCCTGACGGTTTCCTTGGAAATATGGTTATGATCTGGTGCCACCTGGCGTCAGAGATAGAATATAGCATACTGGAGTTGCAGCTTCCTTCCCCGCCTTCCTAAATTTAGAGCACTGTACTGTACTGCAGCTCAACATCTAGGGACGCTGCTAACTTCCTTCCAGTAGTGTAGAGCCGGCATTCAGAGGCACTCTGGGGTCTGGGTAATGGCAAAGTGTTACAGGGTGGGGAAAGGGGCGCCCCTGTTACTAAAGGAGAGGAAGAAAGGGAAATTGCTGCTCCAGGTCTCATGGCCATCCTCTCCTCTACCACCAAAGTTGCTATTTTTCCCCAGAGTACCCCAGGGAATGTGTGTTTTTTACAGTACTACAGGATTGTGTTTGTCACATACCCCTCCCTCCACCCACCACTCCACTCACACATACTCCTGTGATGGCTCGAATATCTGTAACAGATGACACAAGAACTCTTTTAGACCTGACCAAAGGAAATTGTTGTGAACCTCTAGGGTGACCAAGCCCAGGTTTAAGTGTTGTTTCCTCCTGGGCGGGCTAAGCTGTTCTAGAATGTAGAACTCCTCCATACTCCTCCATAAGAAACCCTCCATAAGAAAGCTGTTCCCTGGAGACTACACTTAGGCTTCCTACAGCCCTTCTAAAAGGTTAGGAGAGGGAGAAATGGGGCCTCAGAGAATAGAACAGATGGTGGCCCTTTTTCCTCTCAAATCCCATTCCTGAATAGATTGAAACCGGTTGATAAAACTAAAACCCGAGTGGTCTGATGATGCCTTACAATGGGGTAATAGTAGAGGATAGGGGAGGGGGGGCGGTAGGGGGTGGGGTGGGGGGGTAAGGGTGCAGTATTGAATTGGGAAGGCCAGAGCTGAGGAAAGACAAGACTGAGGTAGTGAAAGGTGAAGAGGTTAATCTCACCACCTCCCCCATTCTAGGTACCCTAGAAGTCAGACTTTCTCGGTTGTGCCCCACCCTCCCAGGCAAAGCCTTTTCAAGCTCTTCTGGGTGAACCCCGGGCCAGCTGTTTGAAGTATGGATTGTGGGTGGGGGCATGAAAATGACTGAAGTGCAAAAGCTAGGAATCAACTGGATTAGAATGCTTTAATTCTTGGCTCACCGCTTCTACATGCCCCAGCTCTTCCTCGGCCCCCTAAAAACTGGCCAAGAAATTAACAAGTCCCTTTTTATTGTCTAGTAACAGGCTGCAACAACTTTTCAAAAGTAGTATTTGCTAGGAAACTAAGAGATAAGAAAATTAATTTTTAAAAAATCCAAACAAATGGGCTTAAGAAACACATTTCTTACCCTATCCTAGATCATCTAAAGCCTAACTGTAAGTGAACCTACCTAGTGCAATGTACAGGCACCCGAGCAAGTCCTTTTTTGCCAGGGCAACTTTTCAAAACAGGTAAGAGGTCAGAGGTTAGACCAAGTTGCCTAGACTTGAGCTCCACATTGACCTGGTAAGAGTGGTAGTTCCTGGCAGAATCTGCTTCCTTGTTGATGACTGTGCAGAGTTGTGCTGCCTTCTGGTTCTGCAGTCTCCCTGGCCCCTAGGCTCCCCCACCTTTTTCTGCTTCCTGAGAGAGAAGAGCCCCAGTGAAACTCCACCCCTTTACATTGTTTTGATGGTGATTTTTCGGACATGTGTTTGAGTCTAACTGGGGAAATAACATTTCGATTCGCGACTGCTTTTGATCGGCCTATACTGGCCGTTCTTAGTATGCTCAGCTATTATTTCCTTTAGTCCCCTAAAGTGGCCATGTGACCTTGATGGCAAACGCCATCTTTCTATGGATCCAGCCCGCGCTGTATCAGACTCCTCTGACGGCAGCTGGCGCTCCGTCTCTTCCGATTTCAAAGTCTTTAGACCGCCCACGGAGACCTCTTTTCCGGTCTGAGAAGCCCAGGAAGCTCTCAGGTCATTTGTGGAGCAATTGTGATTGACACGACCTCTGTCTAATGAATGCTCGTTTCTTTCTCAGTCCAGATGACTAGTTCCGCTTTCTTACCCAGCTTCTTTTTGATGACTCACCCCTCAAATTCTTCGCTCATTCGCCTTCCTTCTGTCTGCCCCGCCCGTCCTTTCTCCCTTAGCTCCTTTCCCCCCTCCCCGTCATTCTTGGGGGAATGTTTTTTGTGAATCTTATCGAGCATAGTTTTTACAGTGTGCTTTAAACATATAGAAGCAAAAAACCCCACAATTTCCACACAAGGAAGAGGAGGTTCATTTCCTTATAAGGAGCTTAACCCGTCACTGCTCTAAGCTTTTCCTTTCACAAGATGGGGGTGGGTGAGGGAGAAAAGCCTGCAGGGTTTCTGCCTTGGTTTCCAGTTCAACTCCAAACCCTAGGCAGCTCTGAGTTCACAGAAGAGGTCAAGCTGCGCTGCTCCAACAGCCAGCTTCATTGAGGGAGACACAGTTAAGGTTGGAAGTTTTCAAACATATTTTGTGGATCTCGAGCATCCTCATCAGGCACATAAAACAATTTTGCTGGAGGCTGCAGTCCTAAAGAAGAAACAGACCTTGCCTGGTTAATGGGGGCTGATGGTGGGAGGTGGGGGTGGGGTTGGGGGTAGGGGGTAAGGTAAGCAGTTACTGAGACTGAACTAAGAAGCTGTCCTTACCCAGTCCATTGAAATGGGTGAATGACTGGACTTTCACCGGGTAAGGGGCCCTGGGTGCCCTGGCACATCCTCCCTGCTTGCTTTCCTCAATAGGGTCAATTGAAGCTGGGTAGAACTATGGTAGGGAGCTAGCAAGGGACTTGCTAAATTTGTCCCATTTGAGCTGTTTGTAGTCTTCCTTAGCTCTTTCACACTCACATAATCATCACCACTTAACTGCTATGTGCCATATGCCACAGCCAAATGTCACGGCTGAAAGCTTCCGTTTCATCTCTCTTGTATAGGGCTTTGTGCATAGTAGGTACACAGTAAATTTCCCCCAGTCTGAATATCATATTAAAGGACAGAGACTCGGGAAACACCCAGTCTGCAAAGTGCTCTGGAACTTAAGCATGTAATCAGAGGGGGCTTTTGCACTTTGATGTTGTGTCTCTGGAAGAAGAGAGTTGTTTGCTGCTGAGGGAAACAAAGAAGGTGCTCAGAAATACGTAGGCACCTTTCTCTTTTATTCCCTCCTAGCTAGCCCTGCTATGCTCCCTTTGGAGGCCCCTTGGCTAAGTCCCATCCACAGTTCATTTGCATTGTCCAGGCTTGCCCCTCTGGCCTCTGAGAGGAATGTAGCCAAAGAACAGGAAAGAGGCAGCGTGCTTTCTGCCCCTGCTAGGGTGAAGAGTAAGCGAAGATGCAAATCCTGTCCCCTCCCTAGCTTCAGCTTCCAGCTCCTCTCCATCTTCATCACACAACGGTTCTGAAGCATTTCTCTGTCGGAGGCACTGTCTGTCCTCTTTAGTTTACACACAGTCCTTGCTCTAATAACAAGGGTTGAGTGACAGTAAAATGCAGAAAGCACATAATGGCCAAGGGGGAAGGGAGTGAGGGAAGGAGGCTAATGTGTAAAATGTGTAGTCCAGAAATGTTCACACAAGTAACACAACTGCAGGTCAATGCAATTTGGGGTTAATAGATCAGGCTAAATATATGTGATTGTGAAGGAAGGAGGGAGTGGGAAAATGTGAGAGTTTTAGATCTAGGCAGATTGGGACCAGCAAAACTATTGGGTCTCAACTGCAGAGGATTCCTATAAGGGGTAGAATTTCAGAAATAGCCATTTGGAGTGACAGAACCAAATGGCCATAAGGGGCCATCCTGGGGCGGGAGTGGAATTACAAGGTAGTGTAGATTTTCATCAGGAAAGTTTGAAGAACCAGTGATTGTAATTCCTTCTCCTCCTCCCCTCTCAACACACACATTTGTTGAGTGCTAACTGTCCAAGATACATAAAAATAATAATAGCAAATTATTAAGGATTTGCTAATAGCAAGAACTCATCAAGCATATTATCTGACTTAAATCTCATATTGACATTATGATGTAGATTTCATGATCATGCCTGTTTTGCAGATGAGCCAACTGTGGTTTAAAAAGATGAAATAACTTGCCCAAGATCACACTGTAATTGGAAGCGGCAAGATTAGGCAGTTAGAGCCCAGAGACCACAAATATAATCAGTCTGCTCCACATAATATAATTGGACGATGATAGAAATAGGACTCCTTTGGTGGCAGGGGAAGCTAGAAAAGAGAGGGCCAGGACTTTGCAAGCAGACCAAGATAAAGGAGATTTTGGAAGCAGCAGTAGAGCCCTCAGTCATCTATTTAGACAGGCAGGTAGAGCAATCACCTGAGTAACCCGGATGTAACAGACACTGGGAAGAAGCCCAAACAAGCAGGCGATTATCAGGCAGAGTATCGGGCAGTCAGTGAGAGAGGCTCTGCCATGGGGGCTGAGCTTCCATTACAGGGTGCCAGGTGTCCAGAGACCTGACAAGAGCTAGATGGAGCATTATTCTTGCAAAGACTAAGGTGCGGAAAAAAATACCTAGCAGGATTAAGGAGCTGGAGGACACCAGAATATGGGCTTTAAGCATGGGTTTTTATATATCAATCCAGGAAACAGCCCAGTTATTAGAGCTCCACTCATTCATCCTCCCCATCTATTCTTTCAGCAACAGATTTTGAGCTCTCACTATGTTGCAAGTGACATTTTAGGTTCTGGGGTAAGACAGTCTAATGGAAGAGCTAGGCCTATAAAACAGTCAATACAATACCATGTGATTAGTTCTATATTAGAGACACAGACAGACTGTGTGAAGTGAGGAAGAGCTTAACTTTTCTTGAGAGAGTTCACAAAGAATATTAACTCTGAGCTGGGTCTTTAAATAAGAGGAGAAATTTCTCAAGCTCTGAGTGGCAGAAAGGATTTTAGGTAGGGTGTATAATATGGACCAAGGCATAAAATTTTGAAAGAGTAGGCCATATTTGGGGAACAATAAGCAATTCATACTGGGCCATAGAGTGCATGGTAGGGGAGGCTGGGGAACATGAATCTGAGAAGACCTAAGGCAAGATTATGAAGACTTTTGTGGATGCTGCTGAAGATCTTAGACATTCTCCCATAGGTGATGAAGAACCAGCTGCAGTCTTTATATTGGCAAATGACTGGATTGCACTGAGTGATTTACGAAGGCCACATGGGAAATATTGCCTAGATGCACTGGAGGTAGGCAGATCACTCAGGAGATTACTGCAACTGTGTAGGCAAAAAAAAAAAAAAAAAAGATAGGTGCTTGAACTAAGATAGTGACAAAGAGGATCAGTTTCAGAAAACATTTCTGAGGGAGAGGCTGACAAGACAGTGATTGATGTGATGAATGATGGGGAGAAAGGAGTCATGGACAAGTCCAAAGATTTCTTGTTTAACAACTGAGTCTGTGGTGACATCATTCATGTAGAGATTGGAAATCTAATTGAAGAGTGGATTGTATGGGGAGAGATAACAAGTTCAGTTTGAACAAGTTGAGTTGGGGTACCCAGTGGTATGTTGGTAAATGTTTAACTGCCAGCTCTGGGTGGTGGTAGGGACTTTATTTACTGATTTCTGTGGTGTAAATATTCCCACCATGGTCAATTTCAAGCTACCAATGTGATGTTAACTCACTCACATAATTCCTGAAAATTCAACAACCAGTCTCAGAGACCCATGAAGAGGACTATGAGAGGTCGTCTGGGGGCACAGGCTTCTGATGGCATTTATATAATTTTGATACTATACTAATTGACTAGTCAAGATTTTCAGAACTCCAGGGCTAATGGGTTCATAAAACTGCTAACCCAAGATCCAATAGAACAAGAATTAATTACATGGGACTGAATGAACTGATGAAGGATGATTATGGCTTTTGTTTAGAATATTGCTGCTGAAATTAAGGAACCCCTTTATCCTTTCTCTTAAGTTATCTATACTTATAACAACTAGATTATACTTTTGTAAACAGAAATGAAACATTTATTTTCTCCTTGACTTATCTCCCCAGAATTTGAAAACTCTTATTGAATATTTGTGTTTCCATGCAATATTATTCACTTAAGTTCAATATAATTATTTGTAATGGGACATAATTGGAAAATTCTGTATATAACCGAGACTTTGATTGGAATGTCATATTTGAGAATGATGTGCACAGAATCAGATATGGCCAGACAATTTTAAGGAGCTGAGGTTAACTTTATGGAGCCAATGCTTACAAAGCCCTCTTGAGAAAACTGGCCTGGTACCTGATTTACAGGGCTCCCATAATTACAGGTGAGTGAGGAAGTTCACTTCTTGGAAGGCCCAAGAATCTCAGACTATTTTGAGAATCACAAGAAGAGAAGAATTCACTCAAATCTGTAGTACAGATATTGCAAGTGAAACTGGTGGTGAGTTCTTGGCTGTCTTCCTAGTCTCCTAAAGGCTTTTAAGAAGTCTAACATAAGATTCGTTATGAAAAGTTTCAGCAAAGCAAATTTAAAAAGATCTTTGTGGTCAGTCACAATTCTTGTTGCATTATGTAAATAATCAGGGAAAATCTAATGAGGTCATTTATTTGTAAACAAGGACCAAAAAAAGAAAGTGATTGTAGAGAAAAAAATTTAAGATTTATTTTTATTTATTTTTGCATACAAGAACTGGGGTATAGGCCAGAGGTGCAGGGGGTGAGAGGATTCACCAGAGACAGAGTGGGGAGCCAAACAGGAAGATATATTGAAATACACTGTTGAGGGGAGCAGCAGGCGAGACTGGAGAGGTCTGCTGTGCCATGTGGGTTAGCTCCATGGCTGGGGATCGAACTCAGGAACTCAAGATGCATGACTGGCGATAGCTTGATAGCACTGAGACTTTAACCCCTGTGCCACCAAAGAGGCCTTGTAGAGAAAATTTTTATGTTTCAATGGAAAACTAAAGTACAGATTAGGATAAATTCTAGTCTTTGAGCTGTTTTTCACCTCTTAGTATACTACATTTTACTTTCTTCATCATTATCTGCCTATAATTTGGATGGATGCTGTCATCTTGCACATTTTGTCAGTCCTTATCCACTTCTTATTTCTCCTAGTTTCCTTCAATATCTGGTTACAACTTTCCCAATTAGCATTTCTAATTTTTCTCCCAACCTCCTGATTTGGTGCTACTGAGAACTAACACTTGACAGTCCAGATACTTATTAAGACCCTAGATTGTCTTGTAGCTGACGCTCCCCACAGGATCTAAAGAAGCCCTGCAACTTGAAGCTGGACAACTTGATATAACATTCAAAGGGGTCATCACCACAACAGATAACATATGTGCAACCTTCATGCCTGCTTCTGTGTGGGCCACTCAGGAAGTTTACTGAAACACATGCACCTTCCACGTTCTGCTCTGGGAAATAATTATGCAAACTGCAAACCAGAAAATCCATCAGGTTGCCACTGTTATCCTTATTCCACCATCTAAAGATGCTTTGATCCCACCTTATAAAAGTCTTCTTGATTGTCTGCCCTCCAGATTCAAACTGGGTTTATAATCAATTCCAACCACTTATTGTTGCTTTTGGTTCGTCTCCATAAAAAAAAAAAAATTCCCTCTCAAATGTCTGATGGCTCACATTATACAGCAAATAGCCTCTACTACCAAGTCCTAACAGATGGTTTAAGTGGTCCTTTATAAACAAAAGAAAACCAGGCAATAGATGTACTTAAATAGTTCAGAAGAAAGAAGAATGTCTCTTCTTAACCAAGACTCTCCTTAACCAAACTTTAGTTAGACTACTATGAGTCCTCTTTTTGTTTAAGCTTCAATTTTGGCCCTCATCCTGTGTTTGGTATTCTCAGCCCAGTCCTAGCAAAGGATCCTGCTAAGTCATCCTCCCACCTTTCATCTGATCACCCTTGATATCTGATCATGTTCTTCATAACTCACCTTTGATGTCTAAGTTCTTGGCCTGCCTTTAGTGAGACTGTTAGGTCAGTTAAGCAAGAATCTCCCATCCATGAAGTTTCTTCTTAGTAATTGTCCATCCACTGAACCCCTGCTTACTCAGCTCATTAGCTATAAACCCCCACTACCCTTATTGTATTCAGAGTTGAGCCCAATCTCTCTCCAATTATAATATTGCAATAGCCTTGAACAAAGTTTTCCTTACATTATGTGATTCAAAATCAGGTAAAACATCAAGGAGAAATCCTCTTCCAGTTGGAGACTTTAACACCCCTCTATCAAAATGTAGCAGGCATAAAATCAGTAAGGACATATATGAACTCAACAGCACCATCAATCAACTAGATATAATTGACATCTCTAGATTACTTTGTCTAACAATAGTGTAACCGGTGGCCAAAGACTGTTACAAGTGGTGCCCCCTGGAGGGGGTTGCTGGTTAGGATAGATAGCCCCAGGGAAAATGCTAAAAAGTGCTGCATTTTGGGGTGGAGACTCTGATAAGAAATGTAAGGGACTGGGGAGGCCTTCCCAACATTCAATCTTCCAGATTCAGCGTCCGGAAGATTCAGCTTTTGAGATTTCAGCATTTGGGATTCAGCATTTTCAGATCTTCAGCAACTTTGGGGTCAATGGTTTCGGGCCCCACTGTGCTGATCTTCCAGAAAGCTGTTGTGGGCTTCTGAAAGTGGAGGCCTCCAACAACCAACCTCAGAGAGGAAAAGTTCGGAGACTTTACAGTTAGCTAAGAGACGGAAACTATTCCCAGTTTGTTGCTGTTACAGCTGAGGAAAAAAGGTGAAGACCCGGAGCTGGGTGCCTCACTGAGCTGCATGAGTATGGCTGTTTGTCAGGCCGTTCAGCTGCTGCAGCTGCTGTTTTGAGTGCTGCTTGTCTGATGCTGCTTTGGGGCATCTCAGCAGCTCCAGGAGCGTCTCCTGTTTATCTTCTGTTGTCTTTGTGAGTTGGAACCCAGCCTATAGTCTGTCTGCCACATGCTCCAGGCAGGAAGACGCCATCTTGGGCACGTGGCCTACTGTTCGGGAGAGGAGCTCTGCATCCTCAGTGGTGGGAAGATGATATCTTAGCTGCTTTTTTTGTGTTTAGGACTTGAAAGGACTGGACACTGCTTCAGGTGAGGTAAACGGCCACTTCTGGCCTCAGTAACTCTGTTTTTCCCTGGTTTGTTAAGTAAATCCCATTGTTGTTGTTTTCTGAACCTGAGTAGTCTTGTAGTTGTTCATGCGGGTGAAGAATTCAGTGACCAGTAAACTATTCGGGCAGTGTCCTTGGCCAGTTTTAGTGCCCCTTGCTGCCGTATATCAAAGCAGAATACACATTCTTCTCAGGTTCATATAGAATATTCACAGAGACCATATTTTTAGTGATAAAACATGCCTTGACAAATTAAAAAAATAGAAATCATACAATGTCTGCTGTTAGATCACAATGGAATTAAATTAAAAATCACTTACAAAAGAGAACTGTAAAACCCCGAACTATGTGGAAATTAAACAACATACTTCTGAACAACAGATAGGTCAAAGAAGAAATATCAAAAGAAAACTTTTAATATTTTGAATTAAGCTAAAATGAGTAAACAATTTATCAAAATGTGTGCAAAGCAACAAAAGCAGTAGAAACTTATAGCTCTGAGTGCCTATATTAGAAAAGAAGAAATATCTAAAATCAATAATCTAAGTTTCTGCTTTAGGGAATCAGTAAAAGAAGAGAAAATCAAGACAAATCCAAAGTAAGCAGAAGAAAAGACATAATAAGAGTTAGAGCAGAAATCAATTAAATTGAAAACAGGAACTCAACAGAGAAAAACAAAATCTGAGTTTTTGGAAAGCTCAATAAAATTGATATAGCCAGGCTAACTAAGAAAATAAAAGAGACAAACAGAAATAACTATCAGAAATTAAATAAGGGTTCTCACTACAGATGCATGAACATTAAAAGGATAATAAGGGACTATCATGAACAACTCTATGCCCACAAATTTGATAACAAAGATGAAATGGACCGATTCCTTAAAGACACAAGCAGCCAAACCTCGAACAAGATGAAAAGGATGATCAGAAGAAGCCTATATGTATTCATGATATTGAATGAATAACTTTCCAAAAGATAAAACACCAAACCCTGATGGGTTCACTGGTAAAGTCTACCAAACATCTAAGGAAGAAATAGCACCAGTTCTCTACAATTTCTTTCAGAGGATATAAGCAAAGGAAATACTTTCTAATTCATTCCATGAGGCCAACATTACCTTAATACCAAGGTCAGACAAAAAAATTACAAGAAAACTACAGACCAGTATGTCTCATGAAAAATAGATGCAAAAATCCTCAACAAAACACTAGCAAATCAACTCCAAGCAATGCATAAAAAGAATTATATACCATGACCAGCTAGAGTCTATCCCAGGTTTGCAAGGCTAGTACAACAGCTAGAAACCCATTAATGCAATCCATCATATCAACATAATAAAAAAGAAAAATCACATGATCATATCAATAGATGCAGAAAAAAAATTTTGATAAAATCCAACACCCATTCATGATAACAACTCTCAGTAAACTAGGAATAGAGGGGAATTCAATCCCAAACCCAAGGCCAAATGGTGATGTTGGTTCTAAAACCCATCTGAACTTTCTGTACTTGATAATGAATATCTACCAAAAAACCCCACAAAACTACAGCTAACATCACACTCAACAGTGAGAATCTCAAAGCTTTCCCGCTAAGATCAGGAACAAGACAAGGATGTACACTCATTTCCAACATTGTACGAAAGTTTTAGTTAATGCAATAAGACAAGAAAGGAAAGAAAATTTATACAGATTTCAAAGGAAGAAATAAAACTGTTCAAAATGACATGATCATCTATGTAGAAAATCCAAAAGAATCAACAACAACAAAAATCCTGGAACTGGTAAGAGATTATAACAAAGTTGCAGGATGCACAGTTAATATACAAGAGGCAATTGCTTTCCTGAATACCAAGGAATTTGAAATTAAAAATAAAATATATTATGATATTTACATTAACACTCCCCAAACTGAAAGACTTAGAAAACAGAGCTCTCCTGCTTGCCTTTGACTATGCAGGTGCCTCTCTTTTTCTTTCTCTTTTTTCTAATAAACCTGAAAATTAAAAAAATCACCTGAAGGGCTTAGATACAAATCTAACAAAATATGTATAAGATCTATATGAGGAAAACTACAAAGCTCTGATAAACAAAATCAAAGAAAACTAAATAAGTGGAGAAATAATCCATGTTCATGGACTGGAAGACTCGGTATTGTCAAGCTGCCAGTTCTTCCCAACTTGATCTGTGCTTCAAAGCAACCCAATCAAAATCTCAGCAAGTTATGTGGATATTGGCAAACTGATTCTAAAGTTTATATGCAAAAGCAAAAGACCCACAATATTGAAGGAGAAGGATAAAGTTGGATGACTGACAGTACCCAACATCGAGCCTTACTGTAAAGCTGCAAGAATCAAGACAACGTGGCATTGGTGAAAAAATAGATAATTAGATTAATGAACATAATACAGAATCCAGAAATAGACCTACATAAGTGTACTCAACTGATCTTTGCAAAGATCTTTGATCAAAGATTAACAAAGATAATGCAATGGAACAAAGACAGTCTTCTCAACAGCAAATGGTACAGGAACAACTGAACAAAACAAAATGTATCACAAATTTAAATCTACAATGTAAAACTATAAAACTCCTAGGGTATGCCATGGGGGATACCTGGATGATCTTAAGTATGGCAAAGACATTTTAGATACAATAACACCAAAGACATCATTCATGAAAGGAAGAACTAATGACTGCAATGACCTAAAGGAGCCTATAAATGAGGGTGCTGAGTCAGGACTTTGAGATGCTCCGCTAAGTCTGTTCCTCAGTGAAATGTGTATGTGTAGTCATCTTCTCCTCTCCCCCAAAATGGGTCTCTGAGAGGGAGGAAGTATGATGGGATCTCAGGGATCATGTTCTCCAGGCAGCAGCAGGGTCTGGTGAGGGCCTTGGCCAGAGAGGCTGGTGAAGGAGTGGACGGTTTTAGAAGAGAGCCTCAGGCATCAGGATACTTGTGGGTGGATCTACAAAGTGTTAAAGAGTTTTCCCCGACCTGCACCCTTCTTCAAAACTTTTTATCAAACTTGATTTTCTGGAAATCTCTCTCCTTTGTGTTTCCAGTTATAAAAACCTGAACTTCAATGTCTTCACCTGAAAAATGGGTAGCATTACAACAGCAGTTAGTGAACACCTCAAATTTTTGTGGGTTTTTTTTCCACACATTTCAAAGAATTTAAATCCAACAATATAACTAGCAACAAATAAAAAGGACTTTGAAATCTTTTAAAATTTCTACATGGATAATTTTGAGGGGATGTCAGAAAATCATAATCATGTGGTTTGGGTTTAAATTTTTGTTTTAATGCATGGTACTGCTGATGGTTTTAATGCAATGATGCTTAAAAACCCAAACCAGGGCCTCCCTGGTGGCACAACAGGTTAAGAGCAGCACTATGAAGCTATCCAGAGCCACTGCAGCACAAAATACCTGGCCAGAGAGATTCCCACATGGCGCAGCAGACCTCTCCTGCCTCGCCCACTGCTCCCCTCAGCAGTGTACTTCAGTTGATCTGCCTGTTCTGCTCCCCACTCTGTCTCTGGTGAGTCCTCTCACTACCACACACTTCTGGCCTACACCCCAGCTTGTATGCATCAATAAATAAATCTTAAAAACAAAACAAAACCATTTTAAAGGCCTAAATGGTTGTCAGATACCTGTGAGGTATTTGGATGAAGTTGTTGTACCAGTGAGTATGAATTTTGAGTAAGTCCTTGGGAAAGAAAGAATTGCCCTTGAGTGCGAAGAGTCCCTCTTTCACCTTCCATTACTTCCCTGCTCTAAATAGCACATACTCAGTGAACTTACACTGGGATTTTGCTCTTTTTGTAAACATAGTGCAACCAAGTCAGAAGTCTGTCTTCAAATTCTGCCTAGAAGTTGAAGTTTTTAAATAAACAAAAACAATTGATAACCTTAAAATTAAAATGAAAGACATCTGCTCTGTGAAAAACAATGTCACAAGAATGAGAACACAAACTCCAGACTGGGAGAAAATACTTGCAAAAGATACATCTGCTAAAGGGCTATTATCCAAAATATATAAAGAATACTAAAAACAATATTAACAAAACGAACAACCTGATTTTAAAATGGACCAAAGACCTTAACAGACACCTCACCAAAGAAGACATACAGATGGCAAATAGGCACATGAAAAGATGTTCCACATCATAAGTCACCAGGGAAATACAAACTAAAACAATGAGAAATCACTACAATGGCCAAAATCTAAAATATTGACAGCACCAAATGCTGGTTGGTGAAGATGTGGAATAACAGGAACTCTTATTCGCTACTGATGGGCATGCAAAATGGAAGACAGTCTGATGGTTTCTTCCAAAATGAAACATATGCTTACCACATGATCCAGATATTGTGTTCTTTGATATTTAACCAAAGGACTAATGTGCATTCATTATGTCCACTCAAAAACCTGCACGCAAAATTGCCCAAACTTGGAGCAACCAAGATGTCCTTCAGCAGGTGAATGGGTAAACTTTAGTACATACAGACAATGGAATATTATTCAGTACTAAAAAATAAATGACCTAGAAAGCCATAAAAGTACATGGAGAAACCTCAAATGCAATTAATAAGTGAAAGAAGTCACTCTACAAGGGCTACATACTATATGATTCCAACTATATAACATTCTGGAAAAGGTAAAACTAGGAGACAGTAAGAGGATCAGTGGTTGCCGGGGGTTGGGGATTAAGAGAGGGATGAATAGGCAGAACACAGGATTTTTGGAGCAGTGAAAATACTCTGGTAATAATGGTGGGTATATGTAATTACACATTTCTCCAAACCCATAGGATGTACAACATCAGAGTAATTCCTAAGGTAAACTATGAACTTCAAGTTGATTATGATGTGTTGGTGTACATTCATCAATCGTTATAAATGTACCAGTTTGGTGAGGAATGTTGAAAATGGAGGCTAATCATGTGTGGTGGTAAAGAGTAATGAGAAATCTCTGTACCTTCCTCTCAATTTCGCTGTGGGCCTAAAACTGCTCTTAAAAAAGATAAAATCTTAACGGAGATTAACAATCAGCTGCCATCAGTACAAGCTGATGCCAGCACACCAATAAAGGTGCCTGAAGAACATCCAGGGAAAGTTTAGAAGGCCATTGACAATGCATCTATTCTTATTGACTAGGCTCCATCAGCCTTATTCCAGAGACCAGCAAGTTAGGTTCAGGAATCTGCCCCCAACAAATCCCTTTGGATTTTGATTTAATCTTTTCAGCTACTCAATACAAGATTGTCTTGCTAGTCTCTCCACAGTTTAAAAAGATTGGGGCTGCTCTGCCCTTGCCAGGATCCTTGCTCTGCCCCATCTATTCTTTTTTTTCTTTTTTTAAAAAAAATATTTATTTATTTATTTATGCATACAAGAAGGTCAGAGGTGTAGGTGGTAAGAGGATTCACCAGAGTCAGAGTGGGGAGCAGAACAGGCGGATCGACTGAAGTACACTGCTGAGGGGAGCAGCAGGCAAGGCAGGAGACGTCTGCTGCGCCATGTGGGAAGCTCCCTGGCTGGGGATCAAACTCCTTTTGCAGTGGCTGCAGACAGCTTCATAGTGCTGAGACTTAACCCTTTCCACCACCAGGGAGGCCCCCCTCCCATCTATTCTTATTGAGCTGAACATGCACTTGCCCCCTTGGACTAGGCTCCATCAGCCTTATTCCAGAGACCAGCAAGTTGGATTCAGGAATCTGCCCCCAACAAATCCCTTTGGATTGTGATTTAATCTTTTCAGCTACTCAATACAAGATTGTCTTGCTAGTCTGTCCACAGTTTAACCCAGTTACCATATGAGTACCTTGCAAATATTTCCCAAAGTTTAGTCATGCAAGAATCACCTTCACGGGCCTTCTTGGTGGCACAGCGGTTAAGCGCTGCGCTGTGGAGCTGTCAGCAGCGGCGACACGAGTTCGACGCCTGGCCGGGGAGATTCCCACATGGCGCGGCAGACCTCTCCTGCCTTGCCCGCTGCTCCCCTTAGCAGTGTATTTCCTTTGATCTGCCTGTGCTGCTCCCCACTCTGTCTCTGGTGAACCCTCTCGCTGCCCCACACCTCTGGCCTGTACCCCAGCTTGTATGCATAAATAAATAAATCTTTAAAAAAAGTCACCTTCGCTATTTTTTCTGTATTTATGTGACTGCTTATACTATTATGTACAATATTTTTTCTTTAAATTCCCTTTAAGTAACACCTCCTCTCTTTTGTATGTTTGCTTCTTCCCAAGCAATAATAAACTCACACTTAAAAAAAAAAACATGAGGAAGATGTCATGCTGGAGACCAACATACTTTCTCTTAAGAAATTCAACATAGTTGAAACTGTGGTGGTCGTGATCATGGTGGTCCTTTCCTGTTTCTGCTTATCTTGCACAAACAGCAGGATGGGCTTTTGAGAGTGAAACAATGGGACAAAAACACTCATACTCATTTTAAAGGAGGAAAAAACAGATTTTTCATAAGTTGACAAGTTGTGTCTCAGAGCACAGGTCTAGGATATTCTGTCCTCCAGGTGACCTCACATTGCCAGACAGAAAAAAAGGACCATGGAAAACAGAATTAAGATGCCTAGCTTAAGGTTAAAGGGACAAAATTCAGAAGCAAAATTTGCTGCAGCTCTGGAGCCAAATTCAATTTACACCATGAGTCAACAGAAAGCAACCAATCAGATTCTACCAACTTGTATTCTCTTTAACTCTTTGTTCCTCAACCCCATAAATGTTGCCCAAAGTCCCATCTTCAGGGAGACTGATTTGAGAGCAACTTGCCTCCAGTCTCCTCCCATTAAACAATTTCTTTTCTCAAAAACTAGTGGCATGGTGATTGGCTTCTGTGCCATTGGACAGTGGGCCCACCTTCTGTAACATAGTTATTTGGGGATTATTTGAGGTAATTTTGGTTTACAACACTATATATGATTTAGAGGATAGGTTCACACCTCTTCAGATATGTGTTACTACACTACATCCACTACCAAAGCACCCATAATCCTTCGCAATAGTCCATCATCTTCTTTGCTCCCCACCTTACCTCTTCCCTTCTGGTAGCCACAATTCTGTAGATTCTAGTGTTTGTTTTGGTTTAGTTTCATCTGTTCCTTTGTTTTGTTTCTTCATATTTCACGTATGAGTGACATCATCCAGATTTGTCTTTCTCCTTCTGACTTATTTTAGCATAATTCCTTCCAGTTCCATCCATGTTGTTGCAAATGTCAACATTTTGTCTTTTTTGTAGCAGAGTAATAGTTCATAGTGTATATATACCACATCTTCTTAATTCATTCATCTCTCCTAGGAACTTAGGTTACTTACATAACAATGAACATAAGCGTACATATTATCAGCCTCCCTAGTGGCACAGCAGTTAAGCGCTGAGCTGTGGAGCTGTCAGCAGCGGCGACCATGAGTTCGACGCCCAGCCAGGGAGATTCCCACATGGTGCGGCGGACCTCTCCTGCCTTGCCTGCTGCTCCCCTCAGCAGTGTATTTCCATAGATCTGCCTGTTCTGCTCCCCACTCTGTCTCTAGTGAACCCTCTCGCCGCCCCACGCCTCTGGCCTGTACCCCAGCTTGTATGCATAAATAAATAAATCTTTTTTAAAAAGAGTACATATATACCTTCTAATTAGTTTTTTTTTCATTCTTCATGTAGATGCCTAGAAATGAAATTGCTGGATCAAATGGCAGATCTATTTTTAATATTTTGAGAAACTTCCATACTGTTTTCCATAGGGGCTATACCAGTTTGCATCCTTACCAAGAGTGTAAGATAGTTCTTTTATATCCACACCCTTGCCAACACTTGTTGTTACTGGGCTTTTTGATATGAACCATCCTCATGGGTGTGAAGTATATCCTATTGTGGTTTGATTTGCATTTTCCTGATGATAAGCATTTTTCATGTGCCTGTTAGCCATCTATATGTCTTCTTTGGAAAAGTGTCTATTTAGCCCTTCTGTCCCCCCCTTTTGTTAATTGAGTTATTTGTTTTCTTCTTGTTGAGTTATAGTTCTTTGTAGATTTATATATTGGCCCCTTGTCAGATGTATGAGGTGCACATATTTTCTCCCACTCAGTAATGTGTCTTTTTTGTTTTAATGATAATTTATTTTGCTGTGCAGAAGTTTTTTAGTTTGAATTAGTCCAATTTGCTAACTTTTCCTTATGTTTCCCTTGCCATAATCATCAAGTCCCCCAAGACACCCCTGAAGCCAATGTCATGGAATGTTTTACCTATGTTTTTTCTATGTATTTCATGGCTTACATCTAAGTCGTTAATTCATTTTGAGTTAATTCTTGTATACAGTGTGAAATAGAGATCCACTTTCATTCCTTTGCATGTGGCTTTCCAGTTTTCCCAATACCATTTGTTGAAAAGACTTTCCTTTCCTTTCTCTTACTCTTGGCTCTTTTTAGACTGTATTTCTTTTTTTTTAAAGATTTATTTATTTATGCATACCAGCTGGGGTACAGACCAGAGGTGTGGGGGGTGAGAGGGTTCACCAGAGACAGATCGGGGAGCAGAACAGGCAGACCAACAGAAATACACTGCTGAGGGGAGCAGCGGGCGAGGCAGGAGAGGTCCGCAGCACCATGTGGGAATCTCCCCAGCCGGGCATCAAACTCGCATCGCGCCACAGCGCAGGGCTTAAGCGCTGCGCCACCAAGGAGGCCCTAAACTGTATTTCTTGAGTTGAGACCTTGGCAGGTCATAGGCATGCAGTTAGGAGCCATGTAGTTGAAAAATATGTAAATTTGGACACCACTTGGTATTATGGATGTGAGGATGATCTGGCTGCAACACTTGTCACCCCATTGATCGCCAGGGTTGAGTCGGCAGATCTGGCTGGCTAGGCGGGTGCCCCCTTCCTCCCTCACTGCTCCATGTGTGTCCCTCCCAAAGCTGCACACTCATTGGAAGAAGATGGCCTTCCCCGATAGAGACGAACTGTTCTTCGGTCAACAGTTCGCAAGTAGCTGCGCTCCCCTGCTAGAACCTCCAAACAAGCTCTCAAGGTCCACTTGGTGTTATGAGATTCCCGTGGGTGTCATAGGAAATCAATTAAGAGAAAATAAAGACCCATATTTCCTATGGTACCTTGCCTCAACGTACAGGTTTATCGATTATAACTAATGGGGGCAGGGAAGTAGTGGGATCTGAATATTAATATACTGTCTTATCTCTATATAAATGTTTAGGTGAATTCATCCATCTCAGTTTAATGTGCTTATGATGGGCACCGTATATCCACAAACGGACACTGTCTAAAACAGTTACTGAAGTGTCTGGCACCTTTGTCCTTCACCATGAGATGTAAATGAATTAAAGATCTTCCCAGTGTGAGGTGAAGACTACTGACATACTCATTCACTGACCTTGCACAGATTCCATGAGAGGAGTGGGACAGTCTGCAGATAAATTGATATTCACACTGGAAGTAGCTGGAGGGGTGGAGGGTGGGGAAGAACTATCAAAGCATGAAATAGAGCTATGGTAATCATCAACATTCAAATGGTACTTGAAATCGAGAGAGTCAAGTAAATTACTCAGCAAGTCTTGGAGTAAAGAAGACAATTGGGATTAGAATTCTAGGGAACAGAGGAGGAGGAGAAGCCAGAGAGGGAAAATAAGGAGGAAAATCAAAGAGCAAGCTATGATGGGAACCAAAGGAGGAGTAGTCTTTTAGAAAAGAGATTAGTTCATAGCATCAAATACTACTGAGAATTTCCCTCTGAACTATGTCTGTCCAGTTTTCCAATATGGAAGTCACTTAGCATAATGAAAGGACTTTTAGTGTGTGGTGGGAGCAGAGGCCAGATTGCAATGGATTGAACTATTATGATGGGAAGTAAGGAAATAGAGAAAATGAATAGGAACTATTTTTTCTGAAAATCAGAAACTGGACATTTCCTTTCAAAGTAGTAATACCAGTTACCACATATTAAATAACAAATGTACAGAAAGTGAGTATTAAAAAATTTCTTTCAATTCCAGCAAATGGGCATGATTTATTGGGTGATTGGCTATTGGGTTTATGGAGAAGAACAAGTGTGGTCACTATGTCCAAAGTGCTCAAAGTGCAGTAGGAGACAGACCTAGAGGTCTGGGAGCACAGAGAAGGGGACATGATGTTAGTCAAACAGGCTGGGAAATCAGAGAAGTTTTCACAAAGGAAATGACACTAGAGCTGGGATTTGAAAGATAATTGGAAATTCTTCCATTGAAGAGTAGGAGGACTTTCCAGGTAGAATGGACTCAGAGGTAAATCTTGCAGATATAAACGTCTCTGTTATGTTTGGGGACGGAGTTCAGTGCAGATAAAGTGCAGAACTAGACTACGAAGGGGTGGAGGCAGGGTCTTTCAGTCATGTTTGCAAATTCGCATTTAATGTAGGTAATGAGACATCTCCCAAGCTTTTTAATGTCAAATGGGTCGTATGTCCAGAATTGGAAGGGTAAAACTGCCAAGTGAGGAGTCCAGTTGAGAGACGCCCATAATTGTCTGTACATGATGGGATGAGAACCTATTCTGAGACAAGGACAAGCTGGTGGAGGACAATGAAACAGAAACAGAGAAGCAAGGCAAATGAGCTGCATTAGGAAATAAAGATGATGACTTAATTTATCCTAGTGAAATTATTAAACTCTAGAGCTCTCTGGAAGCAGGGAGAATCCTGGCTCTGCAATATCCCAGTTGGGTGACCTTGACACATTATTTAACATCTCTGAACCTCGGATTCCTCATCTGCAAAATGGGGATGATAAGATACCTACTTTATAGGACAAAAGAGAGTATGTACTCAACAAATTTTAGCTATCATTTTTAATATTGCTATTTTTACTGCAAACTAAATTTTAGTGACTGATGGAAATATCCAACAGGCAGTTTGAAATGTGAACTAAAGTGCAAAAGGAAGGTAAGAATCAGAGATTTCTGATTCACCTTAAACAGGTAATTCTGGCGAGTGTCTGAGCCTTTATGGAAGGATGAGAACTGAATATTGTAGAATGTTCACATTTAGAAGAGGGTGGAAAAAGGGTACAGAAAATTAGTAGCATGAGAGGGAGGGAGAGGTCCTTACCTTGGAGAGGATCTTTAAATTGCTAAACACAATGGATTCAGCTAAGTCCTCAGTCCCTGACATCTCTGCAGCATTGGATGCCAGTGACCTCTTAAAGCCATCTTTTAGAAACTCTCTTTATCAGTTTCCATGGCATTCTTTCCTCTTTGATCTTCTCTGATTATGCATAGGATGTCACAGTTGAAAACCTTAACAGAGCTTGATTTCTCCGACCCCCTCATTTTACAAAAAAAAAAAAAAGAGACTTTAGAGTCAGAAAATTGACGTAGATTATTCAAGGTTCACAGTCAGATGTTCCTTTTTTGTTCCCCCCACCTTATTTTCTCACTTCCCACAGTTCTTTGCTCTCCTACACTTACTTCCTCTTTCTAAAGACTCATCTGTTTGCATAGCTTCCATGACTCTTTTTTTGTCTTGATTGCCAAATTGAAATATCCCACCCTTGCTTCTCTCCAGAGACACTATCCCACCCAGTTACTTAGATGTTTCACTAACACCTCACACTTCAGTGTGTCTGAAATATCATCTATCCCCACCTTCTTTGATTCCACTGTCCTATTAATGGTACCTCCATTCTCTTAGTTAATCCCTTACCACATCTGATTGATTCGTCCTATATAAATGTTTACACAGTGCAGTGGTTAAACACACTGCCTCGAGGGACAAGATTGCTTGAGATCAAATCCTGGCTTTGTGATCTTGGGCAAGTGACTTAGCCTGAACCAGAGGCCATTAGAGTTTTAAAAGACCTTAAAGAGACTTATTTTTCCGAGCTGCAACTTTTTCAGAAAAGAAAATAGACTCCTGCAAAGGTAAAAATCGCATAGCTTGTAAACGGAGTGAGGACTGGAACCCAGGGCTATTAAGAGCCTCAGTCCAACATGCTCTGTCTGACACCATATTGCCTCTTTTAGTTGTACCGGAATCTGTCACCACTGCTATCTCCCTAGATGGAACTTCATGCCTGGATTATTGACATCGCCTCCTACTTATTCTTGTAACCTCTCCTCTACCCTATCTCCAGTTCATCCTGCCAAATTAATCTCCCTAAAGCATCATTTGCATCTTGTCATGCAGTGCATCAAAAGCTTTTTAGTGGTTCCTCATTGCCAATTAAATAAAATTCAAATGTCCAAACTAGGTCCTAAAGCTCCTCCAAAATCTAGGGTCAGTCCACCTTTCCATGCTTCAATACTCACACTACCCTTTTAAACCCCATGGCCCAGCAATGCCCAATACTCTGTGTTCCCTTGAATAGCTCATGCCCTTTCATGCCCTGTTGCCTTTTTACATATTGTTCTCTTAACTTTGAGTGTACGTCTTTTGATTTTGTGCCTGTCAAATTCTTGCTTATTTCTTAAGGCCCACCTCAAATGCCCTAGGGCATGAAGACTTTTCAGATTCCGCTGGCCAGAATTCCTCTCTATGATAATATAGTTTACAGGAGTTGCAGTCACAGATAGGTGTTTAGTCAATGTGAGTTCCTGTCTCCCATCCTTTTTTCACCTGTGTTCCCATAAGATATTGCGAGTAGGGTGACCTGTGTCATTCCTCTGAATCTTCCAAGGTCCTTAACAGAGTTCCCAGCACAGAACAATACTTAGCAAATAATTATTAAAATGAAACTGTGGTGCCAATCCTGAGACATCACTTCATTAGTAATTCAGTAAGACCACCTCTTATGGCTGAGCATGGAGTGATGAATTGAGAGTGGAGAAATCTGGGAAACCTTGTTGGCAAATCTCCAATAATGTGCCAAGCAGCAGCTTGGGGAACTTTTGACCTGACAGTTTACTTGAGGGTGATAAGAAAGGAAAGGTGACAACACTCAGATCAAGTGCTTATCCATTTATTCTTAAATAAGGTCCATTGTCCCCAGCCAGTGGGTTACAAGGAGCTAGAAAGAGCAGTAACTGGTGTTGAAGAAGTGAGGAAGTAGAAGCAGAAGCTCTCTGGAGTTATTTGTAAAAGGCGGCTACCACAATTCAAATATTAAGCTTTCCCTGGAAAGAGATTCTTGACTGAGCTCCCTGGACCATTTCCCTTGGAAGAGTGGGTAACTGTGATGAGTGATGCAGACCACGTGAGTTGGCATGTGTAATGCAGCTTTATATTCTTTCGGTAGCAGGGTGTACTCCAGGCCATTGTTGATGCAGCTTTTAGTGAAGGCTGCCATGCAGATGATTCCAGTTCTGGAATTGATGCCTGGAGTGGGGCCAAGAGAAAAAAATGACTGTGTTCTTATGTTGACAGACTAAGGACAGCTTGAGGGCCTCAAAGTCATCTCTTTGTTGGCCACCTCCTTTGATTTATTCAGTTGTCTTTCATCAATTTTTTTCTAAATACCTCCTGTGTGCCAGGCTCATAGATGCTGATACAGAGATGAATGGTCCCTGTCCTTAAAAAGTATTAGTCTAATGAAGGAGACACACAAGTAAATGGACAATAATGGAGGATTATGATAAGTATTATCACAGCTCAGAGGAAAAACAGGGGGACAAAGAAAGTGGAAGGAATAAAACCTAAACTGTTGAATTTAGCACAAAAGGCTGCTAACTACCACTTACTTTTATATGTGTAAGGCACATTATCTGGGCTGTGTCATGAAGAATGAGGAAGAATTAGTAACGAAATGGGGGAAAGGTGTTATATCCCTATCCTTTTATCCCCAAAGCAGCAAGGAGCCAATGGAGGAGTTTAAACAAGGGTGTGACATATCAGATACATACTTTAGAAAGATCACTCTGAACAAAGGTTAAAGTGGATTAAAAGAGGCCATGAATGGAGGTAAGGAGACTGTTGGGAAGTTGGCTTACCAATCCAGCTATGAAACTATCGGAGTCTATACTAAGGCAGTGGAAGTAGAATAGAAAGGAAGAGAAGGCGTTAAATGATAATGAGAAGGTAAAACCTACAGGGTTTAGTTGTTTATTGATTATGGAGTGGTAGGAAGGCGAGCAAGAGGAAGGAGCTAATGCTGCCTCCTCAGATTCTTGGCCTGGGCAAATGGGTAGATGTGATACCATCCAACAGTACAAAGGAAGATTGGAAGAGCAGACAGGTTTGGGAACAGAAGAGATGAGATGGATCAAATATATTTGGAAACAGGAGTGAGGCCTGGCTTAAAGATGCAGATTTGGATAGTTGAAGCCAGGGAGATAGATGAGACTTCTCAGGGAAATTTTGAAAAGTGCCAAGAGCAGAGAGAATGGCACTCTAAGGAACATCAACATTTAAGGGGCAGAATAAGAAGCTTGGAGCAATCAGAGAGGTGAGATAGCCCAGTAGAGAAAAATAGCACAAAAATCAAAGGAGACTGTGTAGCATTAAAAATTATGTTTTAGAGAAATGTTTGATGACATCTTGCAATGGTCACAATCGAATGGCAAGTGAAAAAGGAGATGAAATAACATGTATGGCAGAGAACAAGTTGATGGGGGGGTGTGGGGGGTATGGTGGCTAGGTGAAATGAATGAAGAAGGTCGAAAGGTATAAACTTCTACTTATGAAATAAATAAGTCCTGGGATGTAATGTACACCATAGTAACTGTAGTTAATAATACTGTGCTGCATATTTGAAAGTTGCTACAAGAGTTGATGTTAAAAGTTCTCCTCACAAGAAAAAATATTACAACTATGTATTGTGACAGATGGTAGCTAGACTTATTGTGGTAATAATTTCACAATATATACAAATATTTAGCCATGTTATACACCTGAAACTAATGTTATATGTCAGCTTAACCTCAATAAATCAAACAATCATGATGTGAATTTTATTTTTTAAATATATGTATATATTTTCAATGAAAAATAACTGTAAAGTTTTGTACCTGTTAGTAATGGTTATCGCTGAGTGGAGGTGTTACAGATGATTTCTATTTTCATCCTTGTGAAATTTGTATTTCCCAATTTTCCATTAAGAATATGCATTACCGGGCAGACCTCTCCTGCCTCGCCCGCTGCTCCCCTCAGCAGTGTATTTCTAATCTGCCTGTTCTGCTGCCCGCTCTGTCTCTGGTGAACCCTCTCACCACCTCACGCCTCTGGCCTGTACCCCAGCTTGTATGTATAAATAAAAAATAAATCTTTTAAAAAAATAAAAAAAATAAAAAGAATATGCATTACCGGGCATCCCTGGTGGTACAATGGGTTGAGCGCAGCACTGTGAGGCTGTCCAGAGACACTGCAGCACGAGTTCAATCCCCGGCCAGGGAGATTCCCACATGGTGCAGCAGACCTCTCCTCTCTCGCCTGCTGTTACCCTCAGCAGTGTACTTCAGTAGATCTGCCTGTTCTCCCCACTCTGTCTCTGGTGAGTCCTCTCACCACCCCACACCTCTGGCCTACACCCCAGTTCTTGTATGCATAAATAAATAAATCTTTAAAAAAAAGATTATGCAGTACCTTGCAATCAGCAAACCTAAAGTTAATATAAAAAATAGGAAAGAAAATCAAAGGAGAAGAAAGTTCTGAGAAGATGGGAATGGTCCACTGGATCGAATGCTTTACAGTCAGTAAGATTCTTTCTGAGGGATGTCCATTCAATTTGGAACAAAGTGACCTTGGTGAAAATTATTTCATAGAATCAGGAGTGAGGGATGAAGCAAATTGGAATGAAACTGAAGAGTGAATGAGAGATGAAGTGTAGGCAGCAAGTGAAGAAGTGGCTTTAGAAAAACTTGGTTAAGAAGGGGAAGAGAGGGCCTCCCTGGTGGCACAACGGGTTAAATCTCAGCACTATGAAGCTATTGGCAGCCACTGCAGCATGAGTTCGATCCCCGTCCAGGGAGCTGACACACATGGCACAGCAGACCTCTCTTGTCTCGCCCACTGCTCCCCTCAGCAGTGTATTTTAATCAATCCGCCTGTTCTGCTCCCCACTCTGTCTCTGGTGAATCCTTTCACAACCCCCCACACACCTCTGGCCTACACCCCAGCTCTTGTATGTATAAATAAATAAATCTTTAAAAAAAAAAAAAGAAGGGGAAGAGGTAGGTTAGAAACCCAGTTTAAGATACCACGCAGTTGGAGAGACTTACACTGTATATATGGGGACTATGAGCACCCTGAAGAGAGGTTGGTTCTGACATCCAGATTTTCACTGCAAGGGCTACAGCATAGTGTGGAACTGAAAGTGGTAGCCAGCTTGGGGAACCAACATCAGAAATTGCTCTTCTGAGCACAGAGACAAACTTATCATCATTAAAACAGAACAAAACACTCCAGTGTTGAGTGTGTGGCTACATAATTTACAGTGTGGGTTAATCGTTAGAAAACAGCCCTCCAAAAAATCTTGTAATAGGGATGAGATAGTGGTGGAAGTTCCTGTGACTCATGTGATAACAGTCAGGGTTTTCTTATCAAGGTGTGTAGCTCAGTTCTGTAGACAATGCTGTTCTGCAGGAATAATGCCAAACCTCAGCACATTCTATGGTTCAAACCAGCCCCATCACTGTGAGGTCAGCACTGTCAGCAGTGAGACAACAGTCAATGTTTATTGTAAAGCACTAGCTCAGATTCAGAAATCAATAACTGCTTGCCATTTTGAAAATCACCCTCATACTGGCAAATCCAATACCACCAAACACCCATTTTCTCGAAGACAATGAAGTAGCTCGATCACCTTTGCCTTCTGTAACAGGAAAAGACAAAACAGAGGCTTCTTCAGAGAACTTGAAGTCCTTACTTTTTATCTGAAGCACAGGCCCCATTGGATGTAGAATCCTTGTTCTGGGTGTGTCTGCTTCTGGAGTACCAGAGGAAGTGGGATCATAGGGGCATCAAACTAGAAGACGTTTTCAGAGAACAGAGAACCATGATCTTCAAACAAAGGGCAAGATAAGGACATAAATAGAGGAAGGGAGACAAAAATCTTTGTCTTGGAGGTTTAGGGTCAGGACTGGCCCTTGCAGGCACAAGAACAGATTAAGACAAATAGGTTAGTTTGAATGAAGGCTGTGAAGGTTGAAGGTGTATTAGATATGATGTTTGCTTTCTTTTTTTTTTTAAAGCTTGATTTATTTATGCACACAAGCCGGGGTACAGACCAGAGGTGTGGGGTGGTGAGAGGGTTACCAGAGACAGAGTGGGGAGCAGAACAGGCAGATTGATGGAAATACACTGTTGAGGGGAGCAGCGGGCGAGGCAGGAGAAGTCTGCCACGCCATGTGGGAATCTCCCCGGCTGGGCGTCGAACTCGCGTCGCCACTGCCGACAACTCCACAGCGCAGCGCTTAACCGCTGCGCCACCAGGGAGGCCCTGATGTTTGGTTTCTATTGCAGGATCTGATTTGGTGGTTTAAAGAAGCTCTACGGGACAAGATCTTATCTTTCCCTTCATACACACACACACACACACACACACACACACACACACACGCACGCGCGCGCGCACACACACGCACACAATACAGTATTGGGTGTAGAGCTGAGTTGTGCTGAGAAAGCACAAAGCATTAAGGATAGGATTTAGGGTTGGATTCAAACTCTTATGGGTACCCCTCTGGCCCACCATTCTCTCCCTGGACCAGGTATTGAAATCCACATTCAGGGCCTCCCTGGTGGCGCAGCGGTTAAGCGCTGCGCTGTGGGGCGGTTGGCATTGGCAATGCAAGTTCGACAGCTCGCTGGGGGGATTCCCACATGGCTCGGCAGACCTCTCCTGCCTCACCCACTGCTCCCCTCAGCACTGTATTTCCGTCGATCTGCCTGTTCTGCTCCGCTCCCTACTCTGTCTCTGGTGAACCCTCTCGCCGCTGTCACACACCTCTGGCCTGTACCCCAACTTGTATGCATAAATAAATAAATCTTAAAAAAAAAGAAATCCACATTCATGGAGCTGTTCAGAAATGCCTGTAACACGTACTCTGATAAAATGAATGGATGTGCACAGACAGGTGAGGAGGTGGAGGCAGGGGCATGCTCAGGTAAAAGACAATGGAGTTCACAATTTCAGAAATCTGAATCAGTTTAGAAATCAGTCCTCTAATTTACAGTAGGGTTGACTGGGAGCAGGTGGAATAGGAAGAAAACCACTTGGGTTTCTTACCCGAACAGCCCATCCTCCCTTCTATGAGTAATGCTTGTCAGCAGAAGCTTTGACCTACAGGGTGTTGTCAGCAGCCTAGATACTGACCTGTTAGTATTGGGTGGTTCAGAAAAGTAACAAAGGTAGTGGTTGTGATTACTGAGGCAAAGGGGTTCCAAATGAGGCATTCATTTGGCACAGTTATCATTGTATTCATAGTTATTATTGACAAACATGGCTGACAAGAGAGCCCAAAGATTCAACAGAAAGGATTGGCATCAAGGCTTCTATTTAGGGCCTCGTTTACATGTTTTATGGGATTATCAGTTTGAGGGGGTGGATGATGGATCTGTAGATTTCTATTTGGAAGACCTGAACAAAGATCCTGGGCTGGGGGAAAATCTCCAATACATACAATATGATTTCAATGGTGGGTGCATATATAAAGAAAGAAAACTGAGAGGAAAATACTAAACTATTAATGGCTTAATAGGCAGGGTGTTGGCTCACCAGGTCTACTGCCCAAATTTGGACAATTAGCAGAACAAGCTCAATCCTTCTGTGTCCTTTTTGCCTCACCCTCCAAACTCGACATTGGCTCTGACTTTCTGGCTCTGACCTGAACTCCTTTCTCATTCCTCACCTCTACCATGTTACCTATAGAGCCCTTGGGTAAAAAAAAAAATCAAGGACTAGATTCCATCTGGGAACTCTCTACCTTTGTGCCACTCTTTAGATCCTATAGCACACTCTACCCTCAAGAGCAAGAAATTGACATAAAACTGTATTGGCTGAATATAAACAACATTAAGATGGGGAGCCCAGAAGTTCCAGTTTCCCATTGACTTTTTTCACTTGGCTAACTGGTCTAGCAAAAAGATGCAGAACTGTTCTGTAGTCTTTTGCAAACATGCCCTCTCTTGGTCTAGCAAATAGACACCAGTGAAATATAGTTCTGTTCTTCCAACCCTGAGCATTAGGGTCCTCACAAAACACAAGAAGAGGGGCAACGTTAATTCCAAATTGCTGCTTATGGTTCTTATTCCCAGGAAATGTACTGGCTCCAAGAAGTGCCACCTCAAATTCGGGTTTTATTATCGGTGGAATAAATGTACCATCCTGACTGTGGGACTGGTTTCAGGATATTTCATGCAGTTAAGCTTTGGAAGGGATCAGGGATGAGACAACTTTGATTTGTTCCTCATTCCAAACTGTTTTAAGAGCAAAAGGCAGGGCCTCCCTGGTGGCGCAACAGGTTAGCACAGCGCAGTAGAACTGTTGGCAGCTGCGGCATGAGGTCGATTCCCGGTCGGGGAGAATCCCACATGGCGCAGCAGACCTCTCCTGCCTTTCCCGCTGCTCCCCTCAGCAGTGTATTTCGGTCTATCTGCCTGTTCTGCTCCCCACTCTGTCTCTGGTGAACCCTCTCACCACCTCACACCTCTGGCCCGCACCCCAGCTTGTATATAAAAATAAAATAAATATTTTTTAAAAATTTTAAAAAAGGGCCTCCCCGGTGGCGCAGCGGTTAAGCGCTGCGCTGTGGAGCTGTCGGCAGCGGCGAGGCGAGTTCGACGCCCGGCTGGGGAGAATCCCACATGGTGCGGCAGACCTCTCCTGCCTTGCCCGCTGCTCCCCTCAGCAGTGTATTTCTGATCTGCCTGTTCTGCTCCCCACTCTGTCTCTGGTGAACCCTCTCGCCACCCCGCACCTCTGGTCTGTACCCCAGCTTGTATGCATAAATAAATAAATCTTTAAAAAAATTTTTTTAAAAAAAGAGCAAAAGGCAAACGCCTAATTGTCAAGTGAATCAGGGCATTAACTGGCTACAGTTTTTCAGAAACCGCCTTGGGAAAATATTGATAACCCCTGTAGCTGACTTTTTCTAAGAACAGGAATCCCTGGGGCAAAGGTTCATTCATATAATTATGTCTTTCTGAAAAGAACTTGTGAAAAACAACGCCAGTTATGAATACAGGACCATGTCCATCTTTCTCTAGCAGCCCTTACCTTACTGGGAACAATTTACATAACCTTCCACAGCCTAAGCCGGCATCGGGATTTTTGAAACCTTCTGCAGATTTTCAGAGTTAGCCATTTCCTTAATCCTATGGGCCCGTTTGGGAAGAGTTTTGGCCTGTGTATCTTAAGCAGCATTTATATTGGAAACCGTCCCCTTTGATTTCTGAGCCATCCAGCAATGCTCTTTCATTGATCAAAGCCATTCAAAATGCCACATTTCATTCAGTAATGAGACCCAGGGATGGGATGATGGACTCCACATGTGAAGCAGTGCTGCCGCCGCATGCCATCCAAAGAAGCCTCGAGACTGCTGCGCCGAGGCACCGGGCACCACGATGTCACAAGCAGAGCTCTCCGTGGCTTGCTGATTCTTATGATGAGGTCCCAACCTCTGAGCTCTGATGCTGTCCCTGGTGATGTGTGCTCTTAAATAATGTGGTATTTCCTTTATGAACTACCCTGGTCTTGGGTGGAACAGGAAGAGGGAAAGCGCTTCTTTGGACTGATCGTTGAGCCATGCCGGAGACAGCTTATGCTTAGGGCCTCTTATAGCATGTTTCAAGCCCTAATCAAGATCCTTGAGTGAATCTGAGGAAATAAGCAAGCTGAGGTAAAAATTTTAAATATTCGGGCCTCCCTGGTGGCACAGCAGTTAAGCACTGCGCTATGGAGCTGTTGGCAGCTGCGACTTGAGTTCGACACCCAGCTGGGGAGATTCCCACATGGTGCTGCAGACCTCTCCTGCCTCGCCCGCTGCTCCCCTTAGTAGTGTATTTCCGTCGATCTGCCTGTTCTGCTCCCCACTCTGTCTCTGGTGAACCCTCTCACCGCCCCAAGCCTCTGGCCTGTACCCCAGCTTGTATGCATAAATAAATAAATCTTTAAAATAATTTTTTAATATTCTCCCAAAACATCCATTGCAAGAAGAAATTCTGTTTAGAATTCAAAGCAGAAACTGATTTTAGCTGCTCCCCTGGAGAAAATGGATTTACATTGCTCATTGCAGTACTGTTTTCCTCCTGTCCTCTGCATTTTCTTCCCCATTCCCCTCCCATGCTTTCTCTCTCCTTGCCTGACCCCCTCCTACCACTCAGTCCAGAGGATATGCTCAAGTAGCAACAAACAGGCAGAGAACAAGTCGATTCTAGCGACAGTATTTTTTATACAGCTACAAACTACTCAAATAGACTTTCCGTAGCCTTTAACGACAAGCATGGTAAAGAAACCCTGCCAGAATGCCAAAGGAACAATGAGTACACACTAATGTTGACCTGCCGTTTTCCTTCCTAAAAGCTTTGCTATAGGAGCTCTCTCTTCTGGTCAAACAGGTCTGCCCACCATTCCCTAAACACATCGCACAGCTTCCTGTCACCTGGAAAGCTTGCCCTCTCCATCTCCTTTATCACCCATTGAACCTACTCTTTTCTCTTATGTCTTCTGGCTCCTGGCATCTACCTGTGGCATTTGGGACATACTCTATTATTGTAGATACTCAGGAATGTCTCATCTCTCCTGTAGCTTAAAACTTTCTGGAGTCAAGGAGCAGTTCTTACCCAGATTCTCAATGGGACCTGTAGAATTCATCAGCTGTGATATAGTGGTTAATAAAAGACGTTTTGGAGCCAGACTGTCTGGGTTCAAATCTACCTTTGTCATTTACTAGCTGAGCAATCTAAGTTATGTCACTTAACCTCTGTGTGTCTTAATTCCCCTGTAACTTGGGAATATTTACCATGCCCTCTCTTAGGGTTATTCTGAGGGTCAAACAAAATAATACTTGCAACGCACTTTGAACATTGCCTTTCATGCATGACGTACTCAAGAAGTGAGTATTCCTCTCCAACTTGGACTACCAGAAGGAATTACCAAGTGCTAGAGAATGACATTCAACCTGTCAGTGTCTAGCTTTGTTTTGCCTTACACGAAGTTTGCCAGACACTCACTAAAGGAAGTGCTTAGTTCACTGCTGATATCTTCCACAACCACCCAACACTGTCCTGGCTCTTTTCCGTCTCCCAGGTATACCCTGCCACATTCCTACATCTGCACTTTTATTCACACTGTTTCTCCTCCATGAAGTGGTAGCCCTACCCTTCCCCTTTTCAACTCCTTCCCATCCTTTACTTGTCCACTCACGCCTTGCCTCCTCTAGGAAGCCTTCCCTGATTATTTCAATTTATTCTCATGTTCCCTTTTTTAAATATTTATATATTTATTTATTTATTTATTTATGCATACAAGAGCTGGGGTGTAGGCTATAGGTGGGGGGGGGGGTGAAAGGAGTCACCAGAGACAAAGTGAGAAGCAAAACAGGCAGATTGACTGAAATACACTGCTGGGGTGGGGGGCAGCGGGTGAGACAGGAGAAGTCTGCTGTGCGACATATGGGTTAGCTCCCTGGCAGGGGGTTGAACTCATGTGGCAGTGGCTGCTGATAGCTTCATGGTGTTGAGACTTAACCCCTGTGCCACCAGGGAGGCCCTCATCTTCCCTTTCTTTGAACTCCCTAAGCAGTCAAAGTCAGAACCACATAACTGAACATACATTGATATTTTCCCTGGCAGTTTCTTGAGTCTTCCACTTGTCGCCTCAGAAAATTGATAAATTCCTTCAGAACAGTTGGGATTGTTTCCCCCTCCTAAGGCACCTGCCCCCAAGATGTATTTAGTACTGGGCACTCAAAAGATGTCCAGTAAAAAGGGCCTCCCTGGTGGCGCAGTGGGTTAAGCGCTGCACTGTGGAGCTGTCGGCAGCTGCGACGCGAGCTTGATGCCCGGCCGGGGAGATTCCCACATGGCGCAGCAGACCTCTCCTGCCTCGCCCACTGCCCCCCTCAGCAGTTTATTTCCATCGATCTGCCTGTTCTGCCTCCCACTCTGTCTTTGGTGAACCCTCTCACCGCCCCAATCCTCTGTACCCCAGCTTGTATGCATAAATAAATAAATCTTAAAAAAGTGTCCAGTAAAGACTTAGGGATTGACGTATCCATATGCTCAGGTTTGATCCAGGGAAACCGAGGCACTGGCTCTCTTTCTGGCAGTGAGCTCAGGCTGAGGTGAAGAACAAAAGGCAGAGACTGGTTTCTGCTGACTTTATTATTTCTTCACTGCCACTCAGGCCATAGCATGAGCAGAGTTTCCAGGTAAGTCCTCCTTCAATTGTACTGATTGCACAGTTAATGGTTGACATTCTCTGTTTACCTTAATGATTGCCAGGATCTGTTACTGCACATGATACACTTTGCAGTTCAACTGCCTTGGCCCTGAGGGTAGAAGGCAATTTTGAGGAGGCTTAAAGTTCTGAGATGGGATTGGAAATACTTTAGTCCATCGTCAGTCATTCAGGACAAGGACAGTACACAGAGGGCCGAAGGGCACCCTCATACTACCATATGGGTGGGAAGCACTGCCATTCCCCACTTCGATTTCAGGTACCAATAAGCATTGTTCATGTTTTTTTTTCTCCCAGTAGTCATATTGTTTTAAAGGCTGGGAGCTTTAAGGGGTGGCACCCAATGTAGGAGCCCTTGCTGCAGCTGCAGCTTGCCCACATATTGGCTCCACCTATGGCCAGGGAATGGGGAAAAGCCAAGGGCTACTGATGAGCCCAGATGGGTTAAATATGGAAGCCTGCTGACAATGATGCCTCTCTCTCTCTCAGGGCACTAACTCCGGGCTATGTATTTTGTCTCTCCAAACTCATTGGGAGAACTGGGGATCAATCTTGTGTGAGAGAGAAGGTGGGGCTGGTTAATGTTTGGTTCCTCTTGGGCTGTGGGCCATATCTGCCTCCAGCTCTGGGCTCTTTGTCCCTCCCCTGGGCAGGGCTGACACTACCTAGTGACACAGTATAGACACGCCTGCACACATTCACTGTGGAAAGGCAGCAACAGCCAGGTGAGGAGACTGGGGGCTGAGGGAGGTGGTCCAGGAGTACCGGTGTGGCATTGGGGGACAGAAATGGGGACTGGGGAGAAGCCCAGGTCTTGCCTTCTCTTGGCCTCAGCATTCAGCCTTTTAGATCCCTTCTGTGTTTTCCCTTTGAACTGAGGTGAGGATCTCCCTGCCAGGTGCCAGATTTGTTGAGCCTTTCTCTGTGGTCTCCAACTTTTATCTTCTTTCCAGGCTTAAAGTTACTTCTCTCATTCTTTTTCCCCAGCCAAGGATTGCTCTCATCCCCACAGAGGCAAATTCCCAGGAAGAGTTAAGGAGCCCCCTAGGCGTAAGGAGGGTAAGTATGTCTCTTTAAGACATTTTCTCCCCCCTCCCCTTTAGGGTTCGGTGGGACCATTGTGCCCTGCCAGGTTCTGTTTTCCTTTCCTGATGAGAAGGTGAAGCAGGGATGCCACCAACATGGGGGCTGCGGGCAGATGAATACGGTACACTCAGAGGGTCAGCCAATGGGGGCAAAATTTGGGACCATGCTTTTCCATTATCTTGAGGGAGGCAGACAGACTCAAGTAGAGCTTGGAATAACTGATGATTGGGGGCCCTAAAGGAAAGGTTTTCCCCCCAGCTGTTTCCAAGTTGTTCCAGCTGTTGGGAATGGCATGGCAGAATGCATGGGACTTAGAAAGCGAGATGAGGAGAGGAGACTATAGACAAGAGGGGTTTGAATGGAGAGACGTATAGATGAGGACGGTCAGAGCAATAAGAAAGGAACCGGGTTTGGCGAGACACCAACATGAGTTTTAATCTGAGCTCCAGCACTTGCTTACCAGCTGTGTGAGAAGTTACTCGGCTTCTTAGGGCTTTCACTACCTCATCCGTGAATTCAAGACAATAACCCACGGCCCGCAGGGTGGTTTTGAGGATGAGCGTCAATGAACCTACAGCTTCTATCACACAGTAAGCATTCCATAAATAGTAGCTGTTAGAATAAACCCAAGTAAAGAGCAATAGGAAGTCAGATAGTGGATGGAGGAGTAAGAGGGTGTAGTCCAAACATTGAGTAAGGAAGCTGACATTAGAAGTTCTATGAAAAGTCCATGGCAGATGGAGAGAAGGAGAAAATTGAAATGACCTAGACTGGCTCAGACCCAAGCCTGGCCACACAATACATATGGCAGGGTGCAGAGGACAAATACAATGACTGAGGTGCTGTGGAATCACGGGGTGCAGGCAGGAAAGAGAAGAAGGGGAAAAGGAGGAGGACTTTGAGGAGTTTTCCAAGCCATGCTATATGATGAAGGCAGCCTGGAATTCAGAAAGAAACCTCAAAGGTAGCCCCACACACACAAAAAAAACACACACTGTCCTCTCTTGGCTAGAGGCTGCCTGTGAAATGGATGAAGGAGTGTGACTTCTAGGTCTGAATGGCACCCCATCCAGTCCAGCCCAACCTCTCTTCCCCAAACCAAAAGACACCTAAGAATTTCCTGCAGCTGGAAGGGGGAACAAAGGAGAGATGGGGCGGAAAAAGAGATATGAACTTGATGAATATGTATGTACGTGCGTGATGTGTGTGCATGGGTGGGCACCCGCACGTGCAAACACACATGGGCAGGAGTGTAATTTTTTGAGTTGTGGACCTGGTCTCACCATGCAAAGTTCTTAAAGCAAGAGAGGCCACCAAAAGCGAGGCAATGCACAAAGGTTTTGAGGTTCGAGGAAAATAAATTTGAAACTTGACTACCATTTAGTAGCAGAGCAGTTGCCATCGAAGCAAGTTATTTAACTTCTCTGCGCCTCGTTTGCCTTGTTTAAGACGTGGGAGAATGTCACGGGCTTGTAAGGAGGAAGAGCAAATATCCTGATTCTGACCTATGTTTGATGTTGGGGTTACTCAGAGTCTGAGGACAAGACCAAAGTTTGGCATGGCCAGAGAAGTCTTGCCCAATTTAAAGGTGAGAGCAAAACACCCCTGGAGCAACACAGCATATCAATACCTGGACTTTAACCCAAAGTCACAAAAAACGGTTTGGATTTCAAAATCAGGTCCGTGCCCTCAATGTTTTTAAAATGGAACCCTTGAAGTATTGATGTTGACATAGGAATCAGCTCTTCTTCCAAAGGGGAGAGCAAAATTGAGATCGCAGTGCCCACACAAGTGTCCTTAGGGGCCCAAAGGGAGTTACTGGCTATGTCCCAGAGGGTGCAAGATGAGAGGCAGAGAACTACAAGGACCTAGAAAGTCAGTAGGCAGGCTTTGGGGGGCACCCCTGAGGGGCAGAGAGAACAGAACAGCTGAAATGTGCTTTGGAGTTTGAGGAAGCAGCCCAAGAAAGGTAAGGAAGGGGAAACAGAGCAAATCAGGAGGCAACAGAAAGCTGTGGCAAGGAAGAAGAGAAGAAAGTTGTCGTTTGATAGGAAAGGGGAGAAGGAGCTAAAGGAGAATAAAAGCTGGACTACTTTTGAATTGCCCTGTTTTAAATAAAAACACACAGAGAAAGAAAAATTGTCACTCTAGCCAAGGCAATAGCGCTTATGGGAAAGAATACTGGCGTCAGTTTGGCCTGGCTCAAGTCCCAGCTCTGTCATGTACTAACTGCGTGACCCTGGTGACCCTGGAACAAGTCCCTTCACCTTTCTCTACCTCAGTTTCTTCATCTGTAACGTGAGGGTTACAAACAACACCTACCCCACTGGGTCATTCCAAGAATTACCCAAGGTAGTGCGTGAGTATACAAGGGCCTGGCTCAAAATGAGCACACAGTAAATGCTATTCCTTTTTTTGTGTGTGATATTCCACCTGGTTTTTTTATTGAGATATAATCTACATACATTAAAATTCAGCCTTTTTAGAAATGCTAGACTAATTGAACAGGAAGGATGCACACATGCTATCATTCAATGATGTTAAGAAAATGTATTATTCACACACCAAAATGTAAATATGTAAGGTTATGGGATGTGTTAATCAACTCAATAGGGAGAATCTTTCACAGCCTATGTGTATGCCAAACCATCATGCGTATACTTCAAATGTTTTACAATCTTCTTTGTCAATTATACCTCAATAAAACAGGGAATATATTTAATTTCTTCTTCATAATAACATTCCATTAAAAAATAAAATTCAAACTAAAATTTTAATGTACACATCAATGATTTTTAATATCTTCACAGAGTTGTATAACCCTCATCACTGTCATTTTGGAGACATTTTCACCACCACCCCCAAAGAAGCCTGTATCTATGAGCAATCACTCCTGACCCTCCCCCCAGCCTCTGACAACCGCTAATCTGTTCTGTTTCCAGGGATTTACCTATTCTGAACAAGCAAATGGCTATTCTTTTTTAAAAAGATTTATTTACTTATGCATACAAGAACTGGAGTGTAGGCCAGAGGTGTTGGGGGGTGGTGAAAGGATTCACCAGAGACAGAGTGGGGAGCAGAACAGGCAGACTGACCGAAGTACACTGCTGAGGGGAGCAGTGGGCGAAGCAGGAGAGGTCTGCTGTGCCATGTGGGAAGCTCCCTGGCCTGGGATCGAACTCATGTTGCAGTGGCTGCGGATAGCTTCATAGGCTGAGACTTAACCCCTTGCGCCACCAGGGAGGCCCAGCAAATGGCTATTCTTAACCATGCTCCTCAACCACCTGTTTCTGAATCTAACATGACTCCCTGGATGAAGCATTTCTTTACAGCCAACCTGGGGGCCTCTCGCAGCAGTCCTGCTTTGGAATTCCAGCCTTGGGAGAAAGAGCACTGGTGTTCCTCCCTCTGCAGCTGGGTTAGGCCCATAGCAAGAAATCACTAGGCATTTTTTCTAAGTTAAGTGAAGAAACTTTATTCGGGAAGTAATCTATGTTGTGTGGATCATCTCTACTTCTCCCATGTTCTTTCCTGCCATTCCCCAACTTTTCTAGTTGCTAATATCCTATCCCTTGCCCTTACAACAGCGAGGACATGGATATCGGGTTTTCAGCACAAGTACCGCCCCTACACTGGGGGCAGAAAAGACCTTGCATTTCCCACAGGTCCAGCCTGTGTGCCCCTCTCCTAGTTCCCTGCTTCTAGCACCATCTCCTCACAACTGGAGTGGCTGGGGTAGTGCAATGTAGGGGGAGGCCTTCTTTGCTAGAGCAACTCACAAACTCAGGAAACCAGGAGGTGACAGTGTACACTTGACATTGGGGGCAGGGCAGCAAAGGATCAGGCTGCTCTATCTCAGACAGACACTTTAAGTCAGCAATAGCATTAGGGAGCAAAAAAGAGGGGTGCTGGGTTTGGCAGAGCACTTAGCAACATTGTTTTCTCTTCTGCCATTCTCACTTCCCTTGATCCCCAATTAGAAAAGGAGCTGGGCTAGACCTTTTGCTGGTTGCTTCATGAAAGCTGATACTAACCCTGGTTATTACCCCACTTACAGATGAGCAAGCAGGCTCAGAGAAACTCAGTAAACTAGTCCAAGGTCACACTGGGTGAAAAACCAAGATTCAAAGTTATGTGACTCTTACCTAGTGCATCTTTACCCTTCTATTGCTTGCTTAGCATGTACGTATTCTTTCTGACTAGGACTCACTGCGTGCCACCTGTTCACCCTCTGTATTCCAGATTTCCTTTCCTGAAGCTCAAGAAGGCACGAATAGGGTTTACTCCACAGCACTGGAGTTGCAATGCATTCAGCAGCCAACAGCTTCCCTGTGCTTTTATGGGTAGCATTAGCTTTTGCTTTGGTGGTTGTTGATGTTTGGCTGCAGTGATGGTGGTGGTGATGGTGTTAACAGCCAGCCTTTGCTTTTGCTAATGCTGTCTGCAAGAGCACACAGACAAACTGTGGAAAGAGCCTAGACTTCTGCTTCAGAACTTTTGTGTTTCATCCTATTCTAGCACTTCTGGCTGTGGGACCTTAGGTGAGATCCTTAACTTCTCTGATCTTTAGCTTCCTCATGTGGAAGGACGAGGTACTGACAGGCCATGGAGGCTTGTTACTAAGTGGCGCAGAAGAAAGACTGTATGGGGATATTTAACACAGTTCCTGGCTTGATAAAACATGAGCTCCCTTTGCTGTCTTCTAGCTCATCCGTACCCCAAAGGGGATCTAAGTCTGGAAAAAAAATTCCACTGACCCTAAGTTTCCAGTGGGGTTATGGGGGAGGGCCTCAGTCCGGAGCCTCCTGCTCTCCTGGGCTCCCCTCTTACACACACCTGTATTCATTCCATCTTCCCCCTCATCCTGGGCGCCCTCCCCCCCCCGCCCCCCGGCCATGATCGTTCTCCTGGTGGGGCTATGGGGCGGGTGCGGGTGCGGCGATGGACCGGGCGGGCACAGAACAGGTGGGTGCAGGCTGAGTGTCCGGCGCTGGGACACAAATGCTCTGTGTGTAGGGTGGGCGGAAGTCAGGGCGTTTGATCTGAATTCTAAAGGGCGTTGTTCAGAGCCCCACAAAGGTCCCATTGTGCAGACACTGGGTATAAAGCAGCATATGACTCCCCAGCACCGGGCGGTGATGAATTGGAACGCAGGCGCGGACCCAGGGGCCACTCCCCCTGCACAGACATGAAACCATAGGGGACCTGTCTGGGTGGCCTCAGGGATAGGCGCTCCCCAAGGTAACGGGCTTTGTTGGGTCTGCCCCAGATCCAGAGTTAAAGAGCTGGAGGACGGGAGGCTAAAGCGGATGGTTGATGGCAGAACTTTGAGAGGTCTGTCAAAGAAACGGGCTGAGGAGGAAAAAAAATCATGGGACGAAAGCGAAGAAAGGAGTTGGGGCTCAGGAAGGTCAAGTCCAGTGAGTGAGTGAGGAGGAGGAGGAAGAGGAGGAGTGAGAAGAAGAGAGACTGGCAAGGGAGATGGGGTGATGAGGAAAGCTGTGATTATCCTCCTTCCTTGCCTGTCACTGCTCTTGGAAAGGCGGGGGGGGGGGGTCAGAGGGGGTCAGGCAGGGTTATGGCGCTTGGCTCTCTGCCCCAGCTTCCTGACAGCTTGCTTTGTGCCTCATGTTTTGCAGGTGTGAATGAGGCAGGATGAACTGGACAGGTTTGTACACCTTGCTCAGTGGCGTAAACCGGCATTCTACTGCCATTGGCCGGATCTGGCTCTCAGTCATCTTCATCTTCAGAATCATGGTGCTGGTGGTGGCTGCTGAGAGTGTGTGGGGGGATGAGAAGTCTTCCTTCATCTGCAACACCCTCCAGCCAGGCTGCAACAGTGTCTGCTATGACCACTTTTTCCCCATTTCCCATGTGCGCCTGTGGTCTCTGCAGCTCATCTTGGTTTCCACCCCAGCGCTCCTTGTGGCCATGCACGTGGCTCACCAGCAGCACATAGAAAAGAAAATGCTGCGACTTGAAGGCCACGTGGACCCTCTCCAACTGGAGGAGGTGAAGAGGCACAAGGTCCACATCTCAGGGAGACTGTGGTGGACCTATGTCATCAGTGTGGTCTTTCGGCTGCTGTTCGAGGCCGTCTTCATGTACGTCTTTTATCTTCTCTACCCTGGCTACGCCATGGTGCGGCTGGTCAAGTGCGAGGCCTACCCCTGCCCCAACACAGTGGACTGCTTCGTGTCCCGCCCCACTGAGAAAACCGTCTTTACCGTCTTTATGCTGGCCACCTCCGGCATCTGCATCATCCTCAACGTGGCGGAGGTGGTGTACCTCATCATCCGGGCCTGTGCCCGCCGAGCCCAGCGCCGCTCCAATCCGCCCTCCCGCAAGGGCTCGGGCTTCGGCCACCGCCTCTCACCTGAATACAAGCAGAATGAGATCAACAAGCTGCTGAGCGAGCAGGATGGCTCCCTGAAGGACATACTGCGTCGCAGCCCTGGCACTGGGGCCGGGCTGGCTGAGAAGAGTGACCGCTGCTCGGCCTGCTGATGCCACCTACCAGGCAACCTCCCCACCCCACCCCCAGCCCTGCCCTGAGCCTGCCCCTCCTTCTCCCCTGCGGGTGCACAGGCCTCTGCCTGCTAGGGATTGCTCTGGCCAAACCTTCCTTCTCACCCTGCTTCCCTTCCTCCCAGGGCTCTGCCTTAGGGGTTGAAGGGGTGTCGGGCTGGAGGCCACCCACGCCAGCGCTCAAGGTTATTGGGGATGGGGGCAGCCCTTGTTCCCTGTACCCTTTCCTCTCTTCCTTCTCCTCCCTGGGACCACTGGGGACAAGAGATGGGTTGTTCAGACAGCACATCCAACTATAAAACTAATCTTAACCCCATGTTGTCAGATACCCTATTTCTGGGGTCACATCTGAGGGGAGGGATGTGGGCAAGTGGAGTCATGGGAGGGTGCTGTGGACATGTAGGTGGAAAGGGGGGGTATCTGATGGGAGAAAGGGAGGAACCATGCTTACCTTACCGGCAACAAGGGAAGGGAGGACATGTCTGGAGTGGGGGAGTTGGGGAGGGAGTGGTAGGCAGATAAATTGGAGTGGGGGTTGGTCAGGGCTGCCTTTGCCTCTAGTCCCCAAGGCCTCTCTCTGCCTGGGATGTTACACATTAAACAGGATTTTACAGTAAATGAGGAGGTGGCTTGTGTGTTTGTCAAGTTCTTTTTCTGCAGCCTCTGACCTCCCCCTGGAGGAGGTGGCCTTCGCTTTTTGCTGATCAAGAAAGGACTGGGCAAAAGAAAAAGCAATCTGAGCAGTCAAAGCTACAAATGAGGAACCGCTGCTCTCAGAGGCCGGGCAAAAACCTGACCTTGAGCCTTTCTCACCTGTTGTTTTCATTGTGGTGGTTTTGGGTTGGAGGGTTCCCTCCATGTTTTAATAACATTTTTATTGGGATCTAATTCACAGATTACCTTCTTCTGATTTTATTGGGTTTTTCAAGTATACAGTTTATTGAGTTTTTGGTAAGCGTGTGTGCTGTTTTGTAAACATGGCCGCAAGGTATTATAAAACATTGACATTGCCTCAAAAAGTTGCTCTGGGTCCCTTACCTCTGATATTAAAAGGATCAAAAAGTGACAACTCCCTCTGGAGAAAGAGGAAATAATAGAGAAGTCTGGCAGGTCCCAGAGAGCAGCACACATTTCCTTGGCAAGGGCCCCCTCCCCTGCCCTCTTGGGAGAAGTACTCCCCTTCCTCCCTTGAAACTTGGCGTTCATTGCAACTGCTACCCAAAAGCCACTCATGGGATTGCAGATGTCTTTGACCCCTTTTATTGGGATGTAGCCCCTAATCCTTTCTTCCTGCTGGGTTTCCTTCCCTCAGGAATCAATGCCTCCCACCCCAGACCTGTCTTCAGCACAGGTCCAACATTTCCTAGGGCCAGCTTTGTCAGCATCTTCACAGCAGGTAGCTTGCCCTGCTGTCGGCTGTGGCTGTGGCGGGAAAAGCCCCAGGCTGGGGCCTGACAAAGCTGTCACTTACTAGCATTCCCTTCCTGAGTAACCAAGGGCTGGTCCTAGCACACCTCCCAGATCCTTTACCACTCTGCCTCTGGGATTCCTCAGACTTCTCCAGCCTCATGGGAATCTCCCATCTCAGAGTAACAGCCCCCACCAACGGCCCCTCAGAGCAAAACTTTCCCCCCTCAGCAAGTTTCTCTCCTCAGCTTTCCTACCTGGTAAAATAAGAAAGTATTCCATGCTCTCTCAGAGCATGACTCCTCATGGGGAACAGACCAGAAAGAAAAAGAAAATCAGGCATAATCTCATTGGTATTGTCCTCTAGAAAAAACCTTAGATTTCTAGAAAAGTGTTTTTTCCTTCCCACAGAAAACATGGAAGCTTCCCTCATTCAAAGAAGGTTTCACCTTTAGAAAAAAAAAGGAGCTAGCAAGTGTTTTTTTTCCCCCCACACTCAGCAATCCCTGAGAGAACTTCCCTTCCTCTTAAAAGATACTCCTTTCCTGCAAGAAATTTCTCTTTAAAAACAGACCTCATCACACTCTGTCAGAGGAGAGGTCCCCACCCACTCACCGTGAGAGAGATTCCTTTTCTTATTGAAATCCATCCCCCACCTACAACAAACACGAGCATCTCCTCCCTGTCCAAAGGGTCATCCAGGGAAAGACCTTTTTAAAATTCCACCCTGTGAATTGGTGGTGGGAATTTTACAGGGACTACACCTGAGAGGAGAGAGGAGAAAGCATACATTGTACAAAAAAGAAGAATAATGTAATATATATATATATATATATATATATATATATATATATATATATATATATATATATATCAGGGCCTCCCTGGTGGCGCAAGGGGTTAAGTCTCAGCACTATGAAGCTATTGGCAGGCACTGCAGCAGGAATTCAATCCCCAGCCAGGGAGCTTCCCACATGGCACAGCAGACCTCTCCTGCTTCGCCCGCTGCCCCCCTCAGCAGTGTATTTCAGTCAATCTGCCTGTTCTGCTCCCCACTTTGTCTCTGGTGAATCTTCTCACACACACACACACACACACACCTGTGGCTTACACCGAAGCTCTTGTATGCATAAATAAAGAAATCTTTATACATATACATATATGTTAAATAAATTAATTAAATTAAATTCCACCCTGGCTCCACAATGGTACCCTGTGCCCGCCTCAGTTGGAGAGATGCTAAATTCATCATCACCTCAGAAGTTTAGTTTCTCTTCTCAAGATTCTACCAATTCTCCTTGGAAGGAGGCTCCAACTTCAGATGAAGGTTTTCCTCTCCAGGGGGCACTAGTGGAACAATGAAACTATGGAACTAGTGTTAGATCCAAAGGGAGGACACTTGTACTAGTGGCCTGTGAACCAGGTGGGAGCAGGCTGAAGGAAACTTGAAGGGAGTTGATGTACAGTGTTGCGGGAGGTGAGTGTCTGACTACCCTCAGAAGTGATTTCTTTATTCCAATCTCTGTCTCAAGAAAGTAAGGGAGAAACAGTAAACACTCAAAGTACTGAGTGGCCAGGGTCGTCAAGATTGCATTAAAATTAGGAGACCTGGTTCTCTATTTATCAGCTCTATCCCTTTGGACACATACTGACCCTCTCTGTGTCTCAGTTTCCTCATCTGTAATAAAAGGTTGATAGTAACCTCTCCGCTTATTTCACAGCGCTTCTTGTGAGTCAAACAAGATATTTCCAAAATCTGGTCATATGTAAAGTCAGTACCACATGTAAAGTCAGTACCATAAGAACTGAAACCATGACTTTAAGACATGCTAGAACTGGGCCTCCCTGGTGGTACAACTGGTTAAGTGCAGTGCTGTGGAGCTGTTGGTGGCGGCGTGAGTTCGATGCCAGGCCGGGGAGATTCCCACATGGTGCAGCAGACCTCTTCTGCCTCACCTGCTGCTCCCCTCAGCAGTGTATTTAGGTCATCTGCCTGTTCTGCTCCCTACTCTGTCTCGCCGCCCTGCACCTCTGGCCTGCACCCCAGCTTGTATGCAAAAAATAAATAAATCTTTTTAAAAAGGTAGAAAAAAAGTAGTGGAAAGAACTTGGTGATAATAGGTTCGATAGTCCCAGAGAGTGGACGGCAATTCAGACAACAAACTCTAAGAGATGTTGTAAACTTCTCCTGTGCATGATCCATTTAAAGGTCAGTACTTAAGGGGTCTGATTGGGGGAGAGGCAGAAAAGGCCTAGTCTCAGGGGATTCTTGTACACTGTCTCTCATGGTATTGGCACTTTTAGGGCTATTTATGGGTTTTTTAAAGGCAGAGATACTAGAAGCTGGTGGCAAAGGGACAGAGTTAGCTCCTAGATGGAGGGACTACATGAACTAGGAGAGTAGTCAAGGTCCCAGGCAGTTGAATTGGGGTTTCAAAGCAGGCTGCAGTATCCATAGAGAATTGGCATGGCAACCATGAACTGATTCAGATGCCCAATCAGATAGCCTGGGTGCACTCAATAGTGGCTAGAGGGGAATGCTTGCTCCACTTACTGAGTCCACAATACTGAAGTGCCAGACCTAACCTATGGTGGGAAAGGGGCTATAAAAGCCCACAAAGCTGGGGTCCCTTTCATTCTTGGACTAGGCAAGGCCGAATCTGCTGGGCCAGGGTGGGAAAGGATCGGAGCGTTCCAAGGACAGGGAATAAAGCAGATGGAAAACACACAGATATCTGAAAGGGTGTGATGTTGACTTCAGAGCCCCACAAATCTGCTGTAGAGGATTCAAGGTGTGGAATCGTTAGAAGGGGGTGGGAAGGATAAACTATGACCAGCTTTGGTTGGGCCTTGTATGTCACTATGAGGCGTTAAGACTGTTTCATCACTGTGAGTGGTGGAAACTATTGAGGGTTTTGCATAGGGCTGTGCCACCTTCAGATTTGTGGTTTCTTTTTTATTTAATAAAAAGATTATTTATTTATGCATACAAAAACTGGGTGCAGGCCAGAGATACGGGGATCAGGCAGATCTACTGAAATACACTGCTGAGGGGAGCAGCGGGCAAGACAGGAGAGGTCTGCTGTTCCATGTGGGTCAGCTCCCTGGCTGGGGATCGAACTCATGTTGCAGTGGCAGTCCATTGCTTTGTCTTTAACCCCTACAGGGAGACCCGCAGATTTGTGGTTTCAAAGCTTGCTGTAGCAGCTGCAGAGAGAATAGATTGGGGATTGGAAAGATGAGAGGCGGGATACCCAGCGTTACCCAGCTAACGGAGCTGTTGCAATAGCCCAAATGGGATATGTAGGGCTAGGACCTGGCAGAATGAACAAGAGATGTGAGCAACTCATCGTGCAATCATCCCAGGCCGGTTAGGTTCACTGTCAGTTCTCACAGACAAAAAGAGAAATTTTGGAGCCTTCACTGGATTTTGCAGTCCTTTAATGCTGAGACAGGGGACCATAGACAAAAGCAGGCAGAGCAAGAGAGACTCCAGCACTGAGAGAGACAAAACAGCAACTCCCCTGCCTGGCCCTCTTTACCCTGTTGAGTGCGCATAGCCACACACCCGATACACTGTTGCAAATGCAAGGCCCATCTGTTGTTTACTAGTTGTCCTAATGGTGGAAAACATAGCATTTCAAGGTATATGGGCTGTCTGTTGTGTGGAAGGTGAAAAATAGCCTGATTTACTCATTTTCTTTACAGACTCTTTGGCTGTAATATCTGCTGTCTGAGCACCTGGCAATGGAGGAGCCAAAGATAATTTGAAGATTTCCCTCCCCTTCCTTGACAGGCAGACTCCTAATCATTTAAGACTCAGCTCAGATGTCATTCCCTATGTGAAGCCTTCCACTCTTCTCCTCCCAGCCCACAAACCCCTCAAAGAGAAAGTTTTCCTCATTCTGAATTCCTACATCACAGTGTGTGTGAATTAGAATGCTGATCACACTGTGTGATAAAGACTTGCATAACCTTAACACACAGTAGGTGCTTAGTCTATCAAGTTAAGTGTAGTCAGAAAAAGGATACAAGCATGTGTGAAGGTTCAGTGTCTTGAAAGAGTAGCTTACATTCAGTGTGACTAGAGCTGAGAATTTATGAGAGTTGGGGACTGGGGGGTGCACAGTAGGAGATAGGACTGGCAAAGGAGATTAGGGCCAGTTTGTGAAAGGTCTCAGATAATGTACATAAGAAGTTTGTGCGGCAGTTTGGACACAGCAATCACATGTAGGAAAGCTTCCGACCTAAAAGTTACGCAGGGCCTCCCTGGTGGCGAAAGGGGTTAAGTGCAAGCGGTGAAGCTTTCCGCAGCCACCGCAGCACGAGTTCAATGCCAGGCCAGAGAGATTCCCACATGGCACAGCAGACCTCTCCCGCCTCGCCCGCTGTTCCCCTCAGCAGTGTACTTCAGTCGATCTGCCTGTTCTGCTCCCCACTCTGACTCTGGTGAATCCTCTCACTCCCCCACACCTCTGACCTGCACCCCAGCTTGTATGCAAAAATAAATAAATTTTAAAAAGATAAAAGTTAAACACCTGCTAGACTCACAGGCAAGCCTGTACTCATAATTACAGAGACTGTGCAGCTCTTAAAAAGATCCAGGTCAGCACAGATCTTTGCACAAATAGATGCATGAAGGTTGGTGCTGACCTGTGGAAAAGAAGGCAGTGTAATGTTGATACCAGGCAAAAGTGGTTTCAAAATTGTCAAAGGCAGTGCCTAAATTGCTTACAGGTCATTATCTTGGTTCTGCACCCGTCGGCACATTTGCAAGACTACTCAGGTTTAGGGAACAACAACAATGTTGGGATTTATTTAACAAACAAGGAAAAGCAAAGAATTACTGACGGTTTAGCGATGTCCAGTCCTTTAAGTCCCATAAAAGTAACAAAGGTGCCGTCTTCCCGCCACTGCTGATGTGGAGCTCCTCTTCCAAACAGTAGGTCACATTTCCAAAATGGCATCTTCCTTCTTCTGCAGATGCGCAACAATCAGACTGTAGACCAGGTTCCAATTCACGAGGACGACATAAAACACAACTGGAGATGCTCCCGGAACTGCCATGGTGCCCCAGCAAAGCACCAGGCCAACAACACTGCAAACAGCAACTACAGCAGCCAGACAGCCCAACAGACTGCACTCAAGCATTTTAGGAAGGCGCCTGCTTCGGGCCTCTGCCTTCTTTCTTTAGCTGCAGTAAAAACAAAACTGGGAGCAGTTTCCTTTGCTCGGCTATTTGCAAAGCCTCCAAAGTCGCTGGTCCAAAAGTCACTAAAGATTCCAAAAACGCTCAATCCGAAACTCTATATCCCGGCGGCTCAAAAACTTCTGGCATCTGATTTCCAAACTCTCAGTCTTGGTGGCTACATTTTCTGCCGCTGATTCCTCTATTCCTACATCATGACGACTGCCTTCCCCTTCTTCTTCAGTCCCTTTTATCTCTCATCAGACTCCATCCCAAACTGCAAACTTAGCATTTTCCGTGGAGCTATTCATTCTCATCAGCAAATCCCCTCCAGGGGGCACCACCTTTACTGGTCACAATGTGACAGTGGACTTCAAGGACAAAGGGTAAATTTACACAGGATGGTCAACGACCTTTCTCCACTTCAACTGAAGTCCCTCTGAGAAGTCAAGATAGCACAGTGATAAAGAGCATGACCCACTCCCCAGCTGTGTGACTTTAGGCAAGTTACTTGGCCACGCTGTGCCTCAGTTTCCTCATCTGTAAGACAAATGATAAAAATAGTACCTATGTCACTGAGTTATAGTGAGAATTAAGTGTGTCACACATAAAGCACTTAGAATGGTGCTTAGTCCAGAGTAAGTTCTACTTACACAAGTGTGTGCTGTTATTATTTCATCTATCTTTGCCATCCTCCAACAACACACCAAATCTCTCACACACTGAGTTGCACTTCTGTCTCACCCAATTAATGTGCTCTCTTGAATGTACGGTGTGTCTTGCTTAACAAGCGAGTCTGTGTGTTCACACGCACATGTGGTACATGCAAACACTTTCGTGTAAATGTGTGACGATGGCTGTGAGGGGAGTACCTTCATTTTCAACATAGTTTTAATGAAAAAGGTGTGTTTCCATTGTAATCTAGTCTGAAACTTTACTATCAGATTTAGAAATAACTTCAGTGTATGAGAAGAAAGGAGACTGTATTTATGGAGCATCTGGTATGGACCAGATTTGGTGCTATATTAGGCCCTTCCATACATAATCTCCATACTGGAAAGGTAGCTATTACTACCCCCACACATGTAGATGAGGATCCAAAGGTGGCACAGCTTTAAACTACAGAGCTAGAATTAAAACTTAGGCCAATCCTAATTTAAAATCTGCGTTCTTTCCTCTATACCAAATTACCCACCCTTGCAGCCTTAGGAAGTGTTTTATGGTATAGGGGTGGGGGGAGTTCAGCATATAGCTAGATCCCTAAATATTAACCCCCTGGGGGGAAAAAGCATATGTTTGGAGATCCCTAAGGTTAAGTAAAAGAGAAATGGCAAAAGTTGAAAGGGGGGTGCCTTTTGGTCAGACAGGGAAGAGCAGTCTGGAGAGAGGGGTGGCTTCTCCAGATCTCTGCCTGGAGCAGGGTCCAGAAAGTGCCCATCCCCAGGGAGCAAGGCAATGTGGGGAGTGCAGGGAGGACAAGGAGTGTAGGTATTCAGAACCCCTAGACTCCAAAGCCCTAAAGCAAGAGAAGCTTTTGCGACTTTTCCCATTTCTCTCCCTTAACTTTAGGAATCTCCAGCACAGGCTTAGTGTTCCAGCCTTCTCCTCTTGCCCTGTCTCCTCTCTAGCTTCCTTCAAGAGACAGTCTTTCATTCTACCTTTATAGATAAGTCTCAAAATGCAGATACCTTGGAGAATTAATGCCACCTCTTATCTCATTCACACTAAAATGTGATCAGTTGACCAACAAACAAGGTCTAGTATTTCTGCTTTCCAAATTGCTCTCAGGTCCCTGTTCTCCTCAGCGTTCCTGTTGTGCTGCCTTCCTTCAGGCCTTGTAGTTATCTCCTAAGTGATATGGTGGACCATCGAAGCTAACAGATATTAAGTGCTTGCTGTGTGCCGGGCACTGAGCTAAACAGTATCTCCTCCAATCTTCACCATTTGTTGAGGCCCCCATTTTACGAATAAAGAAACCGAGGTCCACACAGGTTAAGTAACTTGCCCAGGAAAGAAGAGGCTGAGCTGGGGGACTGGAACTCATGTCTGCCAGATACCCAAGGCAGAGCATGCCAAAGGTACAAAAACATTTCTGTACCATACTCGCTTCCTGAAGCAGGCCTCCTGGGTTTCTCCAGCCCCCAGCCCTCCTCCACCTCACGCCGACATGCAAGAGTCCTCTGAAAACATGAAGCATATCCTGCTGACTCTTTGTGAAAATCCTTTCATGGCTTGCCACTGCTTCCAGAGTGAAGTCTGACAGTTCCTGCTGGAAAAGTCGTGGGCAAACTGAGATGGTTGGTCACCCCAGCAGGGCACAGTGTGGCTTGGCATTCAATGCCTTTTCCAACCCCATATCTATTTTCCCAGCAATACCTCCCATCATTCCTGACCCTTTTTACTGAGCCCTCTCCACCTTCTCCGCAGCCCAACCGCCTTCTTCTCAAGATACTTTGTGTTCTCCTAAACCTCCATGCCTTTGTGCACACTAATCCTGCACCTCTGCTCGGCCCAACAAACTGCCCACTCTTCACGCAAACCCAGTTCCCAGGTCACATCTGTGGTCTTTCTGGATTTTTTGGGAGAGAAGGAGTAACGTTACACTCTGCTCTAGTCATTGAACTAATTTCTGGGTCTTCCCCAGAGTCAAGACAAGGGTGAGGCAGTTTAGCACCTAGGTGGAAAGATTTTAGGAGGCACCAGCTCTCACTCTCGGGGCTGCACAAATGCCAACCCTGATCTTGCATGACCCTGACAGCAAGTGTCTTCTTATACTGTGCACCCTAGCTGCCTCAATTGCCTCTTGTCCCAGCTCTGGTCCTCCCAAACTGACTAGGGACTTCTCAAGAGCAGATCCCAAGTTCTCGCTCATCTTTGTATCCCTGTTGAGTAGACAGGGATAGTAGAAGAGTAGATACTTCACAAAGAGTAGAGAGTAGTGGAGTAGAAACCTACTTGCACAAAAGACATCAGACTCTTCTCTATTCCCACAGGGGAAGGAAGTAAGAGCCAGATGGCTTTGGGCCCTGTCGAGAATGGGAGAAGAGGAAGGCAAATGTAATAGACTTCATCCTGGCCAGGGATATGAGGAAGCTTTTCATCAGGTGGTCCAATCTGTAGCATCTGACAAATTTGGAGGCTTCTTCTATTTCTCTGGACTGTTTCTGTCAGTTTGTTTCACTGGTTAACTGGAGATATTAAGAAGGCACCATTTCTTCTCCTCTCCTCTCTTCATTCTGTTTTCCCCTGAGTGTTCTTGTCTACTCTCAGAATTTCAGCTAGGAGCTCTTTGCAAATGACTTTTAAATTGACACCTCATGCATTATGCTAAGTGAAATAAGTCAGACAGAGAAAGATATCACTTATAGGAGGAATCTTAAAAAGCTGAACTCATGGAAACAGCCAGTAGAATGGTGGTTACCAGGGGCTGGGCAGAATGGGGAGATGTTGGTCTAAAGGTGCAAACTTCCAGCTGCACAATGAGTAAGTTCTGGGGATCCAATGTACCACATGGTGACTCTAGTCAACAATACTGCAGTATATACCTGAAAGCTGCTAAGAGAGTACATCTTAAATGTTCTCACCACAAAAAAGAAAAGGTAATTATGTGATGGGATGGAGGTGTAAGCTAATACTCTGGTGGTAATCATTTTGCAGTATAAAAGTGTATCAAATCAACACATTATATACTCCTTTTTTTCAAGATTTATTTATTCATGCATACAAGCTGGGGTGTAGGCCAGAGGTGTGGGGGGGGGGGTGAGAGGATTCACCAGAGTTAGAGTGGGGAGAAGAACGGGCAGATCAACTGAAGTACACTGCTGAGGGGAGCAGCAGGCGAGGCAGGAGAGGTCTGCTGCGCCATGTGGGAGTCTCCCTGGCTGGGCATTGAACGCGTGCTGCGGTGGCTGCGGATAGCTTCACAGTGCTGCGCTTATATACTCCTCAAAGTTAAGACAATGATACCTTAGACTTGATATGTCTAAACTTAGATATACCAGTTGTATCTCATTAAAGCTGGAAAAAGTAGATATTGCTCCTCTAAATCTCAGACCCACATTTCCACCCGCCTAATATATATGGTAACATCTAACATTGTTAGATTGTAACATTGTTCTTTCAAACCCATTTTTGCATCTGACCTTTGCAAGAATTCTGTGAAAAAGTCAGGGCAGAATATGAATGCAATTTTCAGGAGAGACTCAAAAAGTTAGGCTTGCCCAAGTTTTAGTGGCGGGGCTATATAATTAGAAACTGAAGTTTGGGGGTTCTTTCTGTATGCCATCTTGCTTGGCCCACCTCTTGGGTGTTTCAATGAAGTCTCTGTGGATGATCAAAACCTTAATCTATTACCAACCTCCCCTTAGCACTCCACCTCCCCACCGAAACAAACTACAAAAAGTATCCTGCCCTTTCAGATCTTGGCATCTCACTCTCACAATCATCAAAGTTAGAAACCTGAGATTCATGCTGGAGTCTTACCTGTCCTCCAGATTCGGCAGGCTTGACCTACTAAGTGTCTGAGACTTATTTTGAATCCATCCTCTTCCTTCTCCATCCCACAGTCTCCATTGACATCCAGTCACGCTCCTTTCACTGATCACCTGGCCTTCAGAACTGCCTCCCCACCTTCATCCTCCATATTGTTCTAGGGATCTCCCCACTAAAGCAACAGATCTGATCCTGTCATTCCCCAAAACTGGAAAAATCTCAGCTACCTCCATGCCTTTGCCTGTTCCCCCAACTCCTCCCACTTACTCTTTGAGACCCAGGTCAAATGCTACCTCCCCCAGTGAACTCACAGCCTCACTATACACTTGAAACAGGTTCCTTATCCTTCTGCTCTCCTGCAGCACTAGGTATTTATTTCATTCTGCCTGTCTTCGGACTAATTGGGCACTGGCTTGTCTCCCCTCTAGCCTGGGAGTCTGCTGGGGATAGGATCCCGGTCTAATTAATCTTTGTCTCCTCTGAAGCATGTAATCTAGGTCCTTAATAGATGGTTGTTGAAGAAATTTTTCCCTTAAAGTGTTTGGAAACTTGTTTAAAAAAGGGGGGTACCCTACTCCTAGTAGATTCATTCAGAGAGGTGGGCAAAAATGATTCCTAAACCTGAGGTGGGCCACCTCACTTCTCTAGGTCTTGAGAGAGGTGAAGTTATCCAGCACCGCTCCTCAGTATCCCTCACCTCGCCAAACACCGCTCTCCCTCCTCCAGAGAAGGCAATAGACAATTTTAACTCTTTATTTGAAACAAACAATTTCGGAGACATAAGGTTAGTTGTGACAACGGCTTCTCACTACAACACAAGGGCGGGCATGGCTCACTGAAGGTACAGGCCAGGCACCTCAGAACAATATATACAATTTAAACAGTGGCTAAACTGGTGACAGTTATAAAAACACAAAAAGGAGGCTGGGGAACAGCAAAGCCAACAGGGAAAGAACTGGGTACCCCCTTTGCTGGACGCTCTGCACTTTCTGGAAGTACAAAGGCAAGATGGGGAAGAGAGAAGCTGCAGGCTTCTCACCATCCTTTCACCACAGATCCCATCCTGCGCGACCAAGGGCCCCCACAGGCTTGGCCTGGCTCTTATGATGGGGGAAGAACAAGAGTGGGGAACCCAGCCCCAATCCAAGTCAGAAGGTAGTTCTTGCCTTGGGAAGTCTGTCCATTGAACTAAAGGGAGGAAGTTACAGAAGGGGGCTAAGCATGTTGACACCATGGCTCATGCCAACCTAAGATGGCAGAGAGAGAAAAACACATAAACCAAGGGGACAGGAATCTGCTCCCGGTACTTAAGGGTCATTCTCTGTTTCTGAAGAAAAGAAAGCATTTGGAAGTTTTTTAAATTGCAACACCAAGGGTTGGTGCCTGCAGGGGCAGGGAGGGGGGGACAAGGTAGTGAGGGGGGTCCAACCACCAGTTATCTCACAGGAGGGGAAGAGTGCCTCAGCTCTGTGTTTTAGGTAAATGGTCCCCTCGTTATTTTCATAGCTTCTTTCACATCTTTCGTACAAGACCCTTTAGTGTGGTACTGGGGGAAGAGTAGAGAAGGGAGTGGACACAGAGCAGAGAAGGCAGCCAGGTTCTTCCCTTGGCCACATCTAGGAACAAGGGGCTTTCCCTATGTGGGATGGGTCAGGAAGCCCAAAGTCAACAGGATCACCAGAGCTATTAATGCTCCACCCAGAGTCTGGCCCCAGGAGAAGGGGTGTACTCTGGAGCGTAAAGAAAATGGCCTAATTGGGTTTTAAAAGCCCATCACCGGGAGACCAGCCCCTTGAGCAGAGAGGACTGGGGCCCCATGGATGTCAAGTGGTATGGAAGAAGGTGAAAGCCAAAGGTTCCTAGGGACGGCAGGGAATGGATGAGTAGAAAAGGGCAGTCAGGGCCCCTCAGAATGAGTAGCACTGGTTCCTGGGCCAGTCGCCCTGTGCAGCACGGCCACAGAACAGACACTGGTGTGAAAGATGGACACGGACAGCAGTGGGCTCAGTCCAGGTCTTCCTCTCCAGGACGAGCCAGCTCCTCATAAATCTCACGCACAGCCAGAATGCGATTGAGCATGCTCTCCAACATGCTGCGGTCCATGGGGATCACGGAATACCAGAGAGGTGACTCGGCGATGCAGGACCGCTCAGGTTGCAGGTAGAACACATCGTTACGAGTCCGGAGGCTTTCGGGACTGCAAGGGGGCAGGGGTGGTGGCATGTGGGGGTGGTAGGACAGAGATCAGAAACAAAGCACAGTAGAGCCCTTGGGCCCCCACGCTCATGGCATTCCTGCAAACCCAGCAACTCACCATTTTGAGAGATAAAATTCATAGAACTTGACAGGGCAGCGGAGGGGATTCATACGGTTCTCACGCTGCTCTAAGATAGGGGCTTCATCTTCTCTCTTCCGTTTCCCAGGACCCGTGTCTGCAGGGGAGACAAATGACCCAGACTCATTAAGAGGGCAGTCTCAACCAGGCACCCCAAACACGCACTCTAGGGCACAGGGGGAAGGCCCATCTCATCGAGAAATAAAGGGAGAAGAAACAGTCGGTGCTCCCCCAACACCAGCTAAGTGCCCAACTGGGGGTGTTGCTCGGCAGCCCTCCCTGGTTCTCACTGCTAAAGTCTCTCCTTATGATCGCCCCCAAGAGGCGAATCCAGAAGTGACACATACAAACGGACAGGACAGATCCTAAGGCGAGGTTGGGCTTGCCTTCCAGGATAGAGAAACAAGGCTGGTCCCAGCCCCCAGCCCCCAGCCCCCAGCCTCCCAAGTTAGTCCAGGTTGAGGCTCCTCAGGTCCAGGGAAGGGACCTTGGGAACCTCCCCCAGAGAGGACAGGATGCCAGGGCCAGAAGGGAAACCTAGGTGCAGTTCCTGTTATGTCCACTAGCAAAGAAGCATGGAGTCTGTCATTCACTGTCAAATCTCCTCCACAGGAAAACACACCTGACAGCTTCCTATCTGTCCATCACCCCCATCCAATATAGGCAAGCAAGCAAGTAAATTGCCTTGAAATGAGGGAAAGCAGGAAATGGGAAGCAAAGGTGCCTTCCTATTTATGCAACAGCGACTGCCTATCAGAGTGAAGTGGCTGGCTTCACTTTTCCTGCAAACTCAGGAATGGAAGGATAGGGAAGTTTGTGGCAAAGGAGAGGGTCCACCTGGCAGTTATGGTGGAACATGGAAGGGAAAAGCAGAAAGTGGGGGGGGAGGCTGAAAAGGGAGACGGCCTCATACCTCGCCCTTTCCTCTGGCGTACTGGGGCATAGTAGCGGATGCTCACTACCTTGGTGGTGCCCCGAGGGGTGGTACACTTGCGGGACTGCCGCACCACGTTGGTGAAGGAGAGCTGCATGTGTTCCTCAGCTGTCTGCAGCCCAAAAAACTTAGTGTTGAAGAACATGAGGGTGTTGAGAAGGACAAAGGGCGAGTAGACCCCCAGCTGCTTACACTCCCAGAGGTGCTCTTCCTCCACTCGGGAGAATACCGTATCTGCAATGGTCAAGGGGAGAGGCCGGTCAGGAGTGATCAACTACCCGAACCAACCACTTCGGATCCCAGAGCCCTGCTCGAAAGCATTGACCCCAGCACGCTTGCTCCGCAAGTGACTGGGTATATGCAACCCCAATGCCTTGTGACACTTACACAGTAGGACTGTAAGGTGGGTGTTTTTTTCATAGTTTGCAAAGATAGCTTCTCTCATCACCCCCAAGTTATGGGCAGGTAGACAGACACTTGGAGGAGTTCCACAACTTCTTCCTCTCTTTCTTCACTACCACCCAAACCCAGGCCACCTCTTTTTGGTCCCAGAGATAGTCCTTCAGAACTAAGTCTTGATCCTCAACTCATGTTGAGGACCGGGGCTCCTGCTTCTCTAGTCCTAAACCCCGAGGCACCCAGCTACATGCTCCTGCCCTCCCCCTGTTTGGGGAGAGAAGCAGACCAAACAGTCCAGGACTCTTAGAGAAGAACAGAAGTGTGGGCGTGGGAGTTGTTAAGTCCCTGTCCCTTACTGTTGGGGAGGAGTGTGGGCTGCCAGGTACTCAGAGACTTGTTGAGCTCTTGAACGAAAGTCAGGTAGTAAAGGTCCGTGAAAATGTTCACCATTCGGTTATTTTCCAGCAAGTACTGGAGAAGGAAAAACAGACACACATAAACCTGGACTCCAGATCCTAGAGGCGAGACAGTGATGCCACGGGCCCCAGACACGGCAACCTTGATAATTAGGAGATGATGGGAAACGGTTGCTTGATTAGGTGGCCCACAGTGCTTTTCCCCAGGTGAACCTCCAACTCTGCGGCCCCAAGGCCTTGCTGGAAGAGGAGGCTAGAGGAGACATGTCACAGCAGCTTCACAAGCCCAGACCCTTTTCTCAAGTAACGCATGGCCGACCTCTCCCAATGGGAACTGGACATTGCCCCGCCATCCAAAGAACCCAGCTCTACCCATCTCTCCCCTTCTCAGAAGAGGTTTGTGGGCCACCAGGGGACCTGGAGAGCAATGAAGACCTTAGCCAACAGTCCCAGAATGCAGCTTTGAATTTAGAAGAGTATTAACAAAGCTTAACGTGTTTGGGGGAGGTGAAAGGCGAGCTGCCTGCTTGGGGTAGGAGACAAGGTGAGGAATAGAGAGTGGGACACCATCATTCCTGGCAGGACCCAATCATTGCTGGTGGGACCCTGCCTTCTGTGTTCAGAGTGACAGCAAGTGAGGCAGTGTACAAGGGGTACCTGTTGGATGCCAAGACACAGATAGTAGATACTGTCAGGTTCATATCGTTCACCATTGGGTCGGGTGATCTCTCTCACAAACTGGGCCAGACCATAGTTGAGCTCAGCAGCCGAGCAGGCCAGAATGTCCTCTTTGATACGCATAGGTTTGGCTGCAGTGATATATAGCAGAGATGGATGGGATTAAGATAAGTCCACATGGAGACTTTCATCTAGGCTCCACCCTTTCACCCCTTAGTCACATCCAGCTCCAGAACAAACCCACCACTTAGAAAATGAGTCCTCAGCCTTGAAGCCTACAAGGCATCTCCCCTTCTGCAACTCCTCCCCATCTTCACAGGACACCCCTATCTCTCTGAGACATCACCAGCTGAATCAGTCCTCTCCCTCTCACCATCCTCTCCGCCTCCCTGCCTCTGCCTTCGAAACCCTTTCCTCCCGCTTTGGTACTTACGACCAAAGCGTAGCTCATCACCCTTGCTTGTTTCTCCATTGGCGTATTTCGACTGCACCCAGCACTTCCAAGCATTGACACCATAGGAATAGTTGAGTCCAGTACAGCTAGGCTGGCTACTCATGGAGTCCCGGGAACAACTCTCTGAAAGCACTAGTCGCTTTTGACCCTAGAGGGGAAGGAAAAAAAAGGCGGTTAAGTGGAGGTAAGGCCAGGGGCCCTATAGAAGCTAGTCAGGACAATGTTTACCACTGCCAGGGACTGGTGTAGGAACACAGCAAGCTTCCACAGCATAGAACCCCAGAACAGCTCAAATAACCTTGTGAACTGAGAGGGCAAAGTTTGACTGTATCTCAGTACTCACAGTGGTAGGGAAAGGAGTTGGATAAAGTGAAATGAAGGCTGCTGACTTGAGAGAGCTGAGAGCCTCCCTTGCCCCGTCCCCTCACTGTGAGCCTCTGTCCCTCTTCTGCGGATACAGCAGCCCTGCCCTCAATCACCTTCCTCATGGTCCGGGGAAGGTCTTGTTCAGTAGACACATCCTCAGGTCCTACTAGGCCACAATCAAAAAGGAAGTCTACACTGGGGTTAATGTCCAAAGGATCTGTTAAAGCGGAAAGGAAGAGGAGATGAGTATTTACAGACCTCAGCCCTGCAGTCCTCCCACCCTGCGCAGGCTACTTGCCCTCTTAACTGGAGCCAGGCCTCCCAGACAGCTACAGTGTAATCAGTAGGAACCAGCAGAGTTCTACCAAGAACATGCTCAGAGGCACAAAACAAAAACTTGCAAGAATATTCTTAACACTACTGCACTGTACTTTAAAAATGGTCAATTTTACATTATGTGCTTCTTGCCACAATTAAAAGTTTGAAGAAAACAAGACTCTGCTATAGAAGAGTGCACCTGTCCGCATATCTCTGGTACTACTCCCTCTGAGAGCTTTCGTCACAGGGCCACAAGCAACACCTTTCCTTCTCTTTTCTCTTCCTCTCTTTTTCTTTTTAACAAATTCCTTTTCTGATGGTACAAATGCTACAATACCAGGGGCTCGCCTCAAACCCTACTCACTCTTGGGAAAGTCAGCCTCCAAGTCTTGCCCTGGCTCATCCAAAACATTGGCCATCTTGACAGCCATGGCCAGGACATCATCTCGAGCTGGCCCAAACAAGTCACAGTCTTCCAGAAGTCCCTCTGCACTCTGGTTGCTCACAAGATCTGAGAGGCAGAGAAGTTGGCTTGGTCACCACAGCGCCTGCCTAGTGCCATCACAAGCTTTCAGAGGCTGATCCCAATTATCCCCCCCATCCCGCTAGGTATCGAGATCACCCCTCTCTGCCCCTTAGGCAGAGACAGACTGGTAGCACCTTGTCTCCCTCATCGCCGCTGTCCATGGCATACCACAAAGGTCAGATGAGGCCTTGTCTAACTCCTCAGCCTCTGCAATCATTTCTGCCATAGCCAGGATGTCAGCTTCCAAGGGGTTGGAAGGGATCTTCACCTTCAGCTCCTCAATGGTTTCCACAATCTTGTCTGTGCTCTCCAAGGTAGTGGGCAGGAACATGGGCACAGGCACCTGGAAACACAAACGCCAATAAATGCTACGAACAAACCAGCAGCTACAGAAGGACAGCTGATGAGGGAGAGAAAAGGGGAGGACCAGATCTCAATCCCGGAAGGGTAAAGGACAATGCCACCAGGAAGGGCAGGGACACTTACCGGGATAGGCATTGAGAAAGGCACCGGGACTTTCTGGCAGTACAGATGCATAGGCACTGGCACAAAGATGGGCACTGGGATAGGCAGCACGATCACCTGTGGCTTCCACTCTTCTGCTGACAAGAAAGGGGTCTTCTCAGAGTCCCTGCTTAACAGGTCACACCCAACACAGGACCTGATACTTGTTTATCACCCCCAGAACCTCTAAACATATGCTGTGTCACAAAACCGCCCTGGAACCCAAGGTGAAGAGACAGCTCTGGGACTCTAGGATAACCATACGCATGACCCTTCAGCCACCTAAGAAATCCCCTCGTCCTGCTCCCAGGCACAGGGCTGGAGACCTAGGCCCATGGGATATAGTCTGTGGTATCTAGGTACCCTGGCTCACCTGTCTGACTCCCTTTGGACTTCATCTCCACCTTGCAGGAAACCCCTCGATTCTGCATCAAGGGCTTACACATGGCAGCTTTGTTTTTGCGGGGTGTTGCTGGGGGTGGTGGGGGTGGGGGAGGTGTGGGAGCAGTAGGAGTTGATCGGGTCTTAGTAGGGACCTGCAGAAACAATGAACATTAGTGCTGCCAACTACCAGGCCCTCCTCTGAGACCATCTACCCCCTGGGCTTTGCCCTGACCTTGCCCAGATTCCCATTTTCCTCAGGGGTCTTCACTGTGTTGCTGTTTTCCACTTTGGTTTGAGAGGGTGTCTGGGGTTTCGGTTCAGGAGACTGACCTGTAGGTCAAAACAAATAATTGCTTTCATCGGAGGAACAGGCTCTCCATTGCCCTCACCCCTGTTGCAGGAGAGCTTCACAGGGAGGTACATCCAAAAGCAGAGGGAAGTCTAGCATTTCCACTCCTCGCCACCCCAGGTAGTCTTCTCTAGGCATCAACAACAGTGACCAAGAAGATCCTTTGCTCCTGGATGCTAAGAAGACTGAAAACCAGTAACCCATAATTTGAGCCCTTCCATTTAGATGGCCCTCAGGAGTCCGGTGCCCCTGGGACAGTGTCGAGACTGAAGTAACATTCTAGAAACAGTAATAGTCTTCAGCCTCAATAAAGGTAGAGTTTATGCTAATACTTCCTTTTCTCTGAAAACTAACCACAGCCCCCACATGTCCCATCCTGCCTGGGAGGGTATCCATTCCCGAAAAATACCCCTTCGGTAGAATCTAACTCCAAGAACCTTCAGACCAGCTTCCCCCAGCACCTTATTCTGCATGGTCCAGAAGGTAGAAGAGGACACAGCACCAGGAGCTCTGGCCAAGGATGAGGTGAAAGCAAGAAGGGAGGAAAGAGGAGAGAGGGGCCAGTTTGAAGAGTGTGCCAGGACTCACTATTCAGGAGACTCTCAGGTCCACTCTGAGTATCCAAGTTGGGCTGGTTCTGCTGGCTGTAGAAACGCAGCAGACACTGTTGGTTGCAGAAATGACGGATCTGCCCACGCCAGTGGATGGTCTCCAACAGCTTCCCCTGGCGCTTACAAGCATGGCACCGGGCAGCCTGAGGGTGTCAAGGAGACGGTCAGGCCTCCCTCCCTAGAACGCGCTGGGCCCTTGGCCCTGGGATGAGCCAGCCACACTGCTCCCCTAGGAAACTGGGCCTGTCAGAGGCCCCTCCCCACGCTCTGAGCCAGCACTCTGCTGTGCTCACCGCGGCATCTCTCTTTCCTGACACACTGCCCACCTACCTTGCAGTACCACAGCAGGTACTTGCTCTTACAGTCCTCGCTGCAGAAGTCCCAGGTGCTGCCATCCAGTTGCTCAGTGACCCCACGCTGGCAGGTCTGGGAGCAGTAAGTACAAGTGATACAGCACAAGCCCAGTTTCTTAGTGAAGTCCTGTTTGTACAGCAGCACGCAGCCTGGAAGAGGGCCAGAGAAAAAAGTCCAGAGACACAGACATCTGCACAGGCAGAAGACCCAACCTTTCAAGGCAGTTGTGGGTGAAACCTCTCTCAGACAGCCTCGCGTGCCCAAAGCCCGAGGGTGGGTGGGGGCTCGAGGGTCCTGAGCAGAAGGTGCTTGCCCCACAAGAGGGGTTCCAAGCCTTCCTCCTTCCTTGGACGTTCTCCCCGGCAGCGAGGCATAGGGTTTTCTGCCCCATTCCCGTTTCCTTACCTTCACTGCAGAAGCTCTTCTCCACCCCACTAAACCGGAGTTTCTCATGCAGGAGTTTCTCCTGCCGGCAGTGCTCACACTGGGACACCACACCCCGGAGTCGCTTGAAGTCCTCGCAGCAATCTCGACAGCAGAACTGGAACACCTGGTCCTGGGGTTGGGGGCACAGGACAGGGAGAGGACAGAACTGTGACATCTGGACCTGGCGAGAGCCAAGTGGGAGGACCCCTTCAGCCATAAGTCAGACTGTGTGGCAAGATGTGGGTGGGGTGGGGGTCTTACCTGCCAGTCCAAGACCTCAGGCTTGCCACTGAAGAGGCTGTGGCAGTAGTGACAGCTCAGGTGAATGCCCCCTTCAGGGCTTGTGCGCTGGAGGGAAGGAAGACAAGTAAGGGAGGGGCAAGACGTGTGTGGTAGTGGGGGGGAAGGGAAGCCAGGTTCATTCTTTGCTCTTCCCAGTACTACCTACCCCAATTCTCATACCCTCTCTATGTCGCCACACCCTTTCTCCCAGGTCCAGGGTCTGGAGTACCTGGAACTTGGTCCAGCAGCTGGGGCTGCAGAATTGGTAGACTGTGCGATCAACCTTGTTGTAGTAACAGGGGTCAGAGAGGCTGCGGCGGCAGAAGCTGCAGGGTCGGGGAGGGCCTGGGGCATAGAGAGAAAGGGAGAAAGAAAGAAAAAGAGAGAACAAGAGAGAGAGGAAAAAGAGAGAGAGAGAGAGAAAGAGAGAGAGCACACAGAAGGTGTAAGGCAGTGCAGAGATGGAACAGGAAATCCACGGGAAGATGTTGTCAGGGCTGAGGTCAGGCAGCAGGGATTACTTTAGAAGGGGGGAGTATGGGAGGCAGAAGGAAGGCCAGCAGGGGTCTCAGAGAAGAGGGCTTTGCACCTACCAGTGAGCCCTGCCTGCTTCACTTTGTAAGAGGTGGTACAGCACAGGGAACAGAACAAGCTGGTCTTGCCATTACGATCCACATGTGATAGCATCTCAAAGTTCTTACACAGGGTCTTGCACCAGACACATGGGTACACACGTGTGTTTTTCTGTGAGGATGGGGAAGGAGAGGCTGAGGCTGGGTTTGTCCCTTCACTTTTATTTTTTAAATTTTTAAAACATGAAATATTTCAGGCATACAAAAAAGTATAGATGATGATATAACAAAGACCTGTGTATCCACCAGCCAGCTTCAAAAATAAAACATAACAGATACAATTGAAACCCCCTTTATTTGTTTTATTCCTCCCATCCCTCGACCCATCAGGCACCTTTATTTATCACCCAAGGACCACACCCCCTTCCAGAGCCCTCTAATGCACTACTCCCTCGGCCCCACCTTCTTGTATGCCCCCAAGCAGGTTGTGTTGCAGAACCGCTTTTGTTGGCCCTCGTGGAAGAGGAGCTCGGGGCCAGGGCTCCCGGTCTTGGTGTAGATGTAAGCCCCGCACTGGTCACAACAGTTGGTTTTCAGTCCCTTGTTGGCCCGGAATTTGGAGAAGCAAGAATCGCTGCAGAGCCGGTGCACCACGCTGCCATTGCTGACCTCATGCAGGACCTGCCACACACACACACCCTGAGCTGGGGCCTGGCCAACCACCACCCACCCAGATGCGAGGGCAGCCCACCCCGCCTCACCCTAGACCTTCACAGCAAACAGTGGGCCCAGGGACCCCCCAACCTGCACGTCAGGCTGCCGACTTGATGGTGAGGTCCTGGGAGGCAAGGCAGGCCAGCCGCATACATCCTGGAGAAGCTCTATCCTTGAATACGCTCCCTCATGGTGGCTGCCTTTCCTCCCCACTCCCCTCTTTCACAGGGCCTGGGCCCTGCATCCCCAGGATTACAGGGGCAGGTCAGGGCTGGCCAGGCTCTGTCAATCAGCCCCCATCCAGCTTCCTCACCTCTCCAGTCTTCTGGCATATGCTGCAGCGAGTGGCATCGGCAGGGTCCCCAGCCTGGGGGATTGGGCGCTGCTGCTGAGCTTCATACAGAGAGAGGCAGACAGATGTGCAGAACTCATGGAAGGAGCCTCCTGAACCAGTCTGAGCCACAACCGAGTCCTTGGTGTTCCAGATCTCCCTGCAGATGGGAACAGGTTTGAAGGTCTACTCCATACACAGCCCTCTCATTTCACCAGCTCCCCCCTCCCCCCCCCACACACTCTGGGATCAATGAGCACAGAGCCAAACACTCTGAGACCCCCTCCCTAAATCACCTCTCCCAGCTCCACTCTGCTAACTTCTTGACAACAGTCTGTCTCATCCATTAGTCCCACCCTGAAGCCTGCCCTCGCTGCACCCCGGGATCCTCACGTACTTCTTGCAGAAGGTACAGGTCTTTTTGCCCGAGGGCTTCTTGGAGAAAGTGGTGAGACAGGATGAAGAGCAGAAGAGCTGAGGCAGCCCCTTGCGCTGGTAGGCCGTCTGCCCCTTCTGCAGTGGTGTCCGACAATGTGCACAAGTCATCTTGGTGCCCACCGAAGAGCGCCCGGCCCTTTGTGCCACGTTTGAGCGTAGGGACATTCGAGGAGAGCGCCGGGGCCGGAATGGCACAAAGTCCTCATCGTTAGGGTCGTCTACCATAGCATCAGAATCCTCATCTGACACTGGAACTGGGTTAGTGAGGGGGGTGGTGGTGAGAAAAGACTCCCAGGCTAGGTCTCCAACCATCCCTACAGGTAGCTCAGTTGCTACCAGGTCCCCCTTACATTGGTAACTTAAGCTACCGGTGTAGCTTCCCTTAGATATCCCGCAATCTCTGCGGAGGGGAAGGGAGGCCTCTAAGTGGGATGACTGGGGATAGGGACGGCAGAGCTGAAACCAGAAACTCCATTCTCACTGCTCTTGTTTTCAATTTCCCCCCACTGCCCCTGGTTCCCATGCCAACCCACAGCAGGGATAGGCACTTCACACTCTGCATGGTGAGGGGCTGCAGGAGCCTGCCACAGCCTGCACTTGACCAGAATGCCCAGGTCACATTTCCTCAAGTCCTACTCACTGCTCTCAGTGGAATCCACCACCTCAGGTTTGGGAGGTTCTACTCTTCGAACGCGCTCGCTTCTCTTCTGCACCTTGGAAACATGGGGAGGGAGGAAAGCTGACACCAGGGGCAGGCTAAAGGGTCAGCTTCACTAGCACAGGTTTGGGGGGGTGAGACCGGAGTGGGAAGGGAGAATAGGGACCCTCAGCCCAACCCTTAGGAGGGAGAAAAGGAGAATAAGACTCTCTCCTTAAGTAGCAGTAGACACAAGAGCTCCCTCCTTCCTAACTCTTTACACACACACACACACACACACACACACACACACACACACACACAGCCTCCACCGAACAACATCTGGGAGGGGAAATGAAGGGTCTGTCCTTCCCAGAGCTATAGGGGGAACCAGACTCTTTCCAATCCCCTCCCCCTCACCCGCTCAGGCGGCTTCTCACTCGCCTTCCCAGTCAGGCCATCTCCTGCAAAGGAAGCAGAAAGCAGCCTAAATCTTCAGCCTGCTCTCACCACCCCCTCCCTGGCCCAACCCCCGCCTCAATTCCTGGGGAAGAATCTACTCAAAACTGAAAGGGAAAACTTGTGTGCCTGTGGCTTCTTGGGGCCCCTCTCAGGGTTACCTCAAGCTCTGCACTAAGGGGTGGGGGGAGCACAGCTATTCTCCATGAAAAAAATCCTACCCTTCCCACCAGGTTTCTGTCCCAATCATTGGGAATTAAGGAAACACAGGTAACACACCTTTCATGGAGAAGTTATAGTTTACCAACAGAAATAAATGCAATCACCCAAAGGTAGCAAAGGGGAAAAGGAAATACTATTGTACGGTTAGGTCCCCTGAACTCAGGTGGTTATATAAGCCCTAAGACCCTGGTCACAAACTGGGAGAGACACACTGCGAGGCAGAACAGGGGAGAGGCAGAGGGGAGTAGCTAGAGCCTCTCAACTCTAGCTTGTCCCTATCAGAGGCACAGTCATAGGCCCTGTGTTTCTACCATTCCCCTAAAATCATTATGCTGTTGGTGGTTCCAGAACCTAGTTGTCATTCATCAAACCCTGAAACCCCACTGTCACCTACAACAATACAGCTGGAAAAATCTTAGAATCAAGAAGCCTGGTGCGTGCACTCCTGAAATCCTGAAGGAAGGACCCTGGCACCAAAAACCCACTGGGATAAGGAAAATGAAACCTCTCCCACCAAATCCACTCTTCCCAACCTACCCCTGCAACCCCACTCCTATTCCTCTCCCACAGCCCTACCTTCCTTAATCTTCTTCACCTCACTCCTCCACTCCTCCCTTTCAAACCCCCAACTCTTTCCCCACATATATCCCTAATCTTACCCTTCCACCCTCCTCCACCCCTATTTCTTCCCCAAACACAGTCACCCCTCCTTATCCCCACCCTTGCCCCAGTCTTCATTCTCCAGCTGATTAGGCAACCTACCTGGCAAGGAAGGGTGTGCAGGGGGGCTAGGGCCCCCAGGTTTGGTCTGAGAACTGTTGATTCCATCCCCCAGAGTCTCTCCCACTGAAGGGCTGGGGGGTCCATTTGGGCTCTGTGGCTGCCCTTGGGGAAGCTCCTCCTCCTGCCCAGGGGAGCCCCTTCTCCCTGTAGCTATGGAGGTGGTCTCTTCCTCTTCAATATGGGGGGACTGCAGGGTTATTGGAGAATCTGGAGCTAAAGGCTCCAGTAGCCCCTCTGGCGAAGAGGGATTGGCTGCCCCAGCCCCTGGGTCAGGTGGCAACAACTCAGGGGTCTGGCCCCCTGGTCCAGGCTCTAAGGTCTGATCTCCTGCATCCCACGCAAGGGTCCCCTCAGGACCATGGTCCACCTCTGGGGGGGAGGGGGCTTTATACAGCAGCCCCCCCAGCCCCAGCAGCTCAGTGGCTCCATCCAGGACTCCAGGGTCTTTTTCCAGGCCAGCAGGGGTATCAAGCAGGTCCAGAGCTCCCGAGGATGGAGAAGGGCCAGGGGGGGCCCATCCTCGAGTTGGGGCAGTCTGGGATTCCAGTAGATCCTCTCCAAATTCCATGTCTACTGGAAGGTCTCCAGCCAGGGGCTTCTCTGGCAGGGTCAATGGGTCAAACGGACTGGGGAAATCACTGGGGTCCATGAGGATGACTGGATATTGGGCTGTAGATTAGGGGTAGAAGAGGAGGCAGAGGAGATGGTCTTCACCAGAATTCCTTCTTATATAGGCTCTGGGACACACCCCATCATCCACTTGGATTTCTCATGAACAGCCCCCACCACAACCGACAAGCATTTCCAGGGCTTTAGTCCAAATAACCACTCCCCCCCCATACTGCGCCCCCTGTGGGGAGAGGCGTTCCCCAGCCTGGCCCTGTGCCCACTCTCGCCAGGCAGTCAGTCCTTCTACCCGCCCGCCTGCCCCCGCCACCCCACTGCAAGTCCTAGTTCCCCTCC
>PVIJ01006226.1:0-94607 GCA_004024925.1 Scalopus aquaticus | reverse complement strand
GGATGTGGAGAAAAAGGAACTCTTCTACACTGCTGGTGGGAATGTGAACTGGTCCAACCACTATGGAAAGCTGTATGGCGATTCCTCAAACTGCTAAACATGGAGCTTCCATACAACCCAGCAATACCACTTTTGGGAATCTACCCAAAGGACACAAAAACACTAATCCAAAAGGATACATGCACCCGTATGTTCATTGTGGCACTGTTCACAATTGCAAAGGTATGGAAGCAACCCAGATGTCCAAAAATAGATGATTGGATCAGGAAGATGTGGTACATATACACAATGGAATACTATTCAGCATGGAAAGAAGATAAACACATGCAATTTGCAGCGACATGGATGGAATTAGAGGGGATCATACTCAGTGAAATAAGCCAGAAAGAAAAAGAAAAATATTGAATGTGAATGGTTTCACTTATAACAGGACTATAGGGAAACCAAATAGGAGAGAGACACTCAGCGGGGGGGGTGGGGGGGGAGGATAAGGGCACAAAATGGAATAGAAAAGAACATAAGGGACCATGGAGATGGATCACGGGTGAATTGGTGGTGAGCTACCCAAGGGGAATACAAAATGTAAAAGACATAAATAACAATAAAAATAAAATAAAATAAAACTTGGAGTTAATAGATGTTTCCAGTGGATTCATAATATGAATAGTTTAACGGCTTTCTATTATAAATGTTTTCTAATTCTGATATACTTTTAAAGATATCTCAACCTGCCCAAAATTGTGAACATATTTCTGGGGGCCAGGAAAATGGTTTGGTCTTTGAATCAAAATGTACCCTTACTATATTCCAGATGTAAAATAACTTGTTTTGCAAAAAGTCTAGGGGAAGGGTGAGTCTAGTGCTGATTCTTGTCTATAGGAAAGTGGTAAGTTTAAGTTCTCAAAGAACAGGTTTATCTGCTTTTCAAGTGGAATTTAGTATTTCAAAATGACCTCGACAGAGTAAATCTTGTCTCATATTACATCCCATATATCCCTAATTGAAAGGGTTGAAGGGATCTCCTCAAGTAGAAACTAGAATAAAGTGTAGCAAAGTTTAGTTGAAAATGAAATACCAAATTTCTGTCAAAAATGAAATGTGCCAACTTTGAAATGGCTACTTTGTCTTATTCACTGCTGTGTGCTAAGGTCTGGCATACAGCCCTGCACAGGGCATTTGCTCAATATGAAGAAGTCGGATGAACTAATGGAGGCTCACTGAAATTTATATGTAAACTTTGTGCCTACTATCAGAAGAAACAATCGTATTCACGTGAAAATAGTTTGAGTTTGTGACTGTAAACATTTCCTAATATTAACAAGTTAATTCTCTTTCTTATTTTCAGTATTTTCTGTACAAATTTCCTGAAGACATAGACTCAGTCATCATTAAAGTCATGTCTGAAATGGCTTATCCATGCTCCGTAGTCTCAGTCCAGAATATCATGGTGAGTTTTAGTAACTTGTCCATCTTCCAATATGGAGCATTATATTGTCTCAGGATAAATGAAAGAGGAGGATGGGAAACGTGTCACCCTCTTACTGTGTATCTTTTGCAAAACTGCTAAAGAATTAAAGCAATATTTTGTGCACACAAGTGGGCAGTCTGTATTTGGAGACACTGACTTGGAGAGTAAGAGTGTAGCTGACTACTCACCAAAATAAACAAAAGAAGGAAGGAAGGGAGGATCATGACAAAGAACAAGGTTTTGGGCTACACAAGAGAAATAGAAAGCTAGCATTTGTTCTATGTTTTAAAATTTGTATTGTAACCACAGGCCCTTCCTGTCTCATAAAGTATTAATTTAAAAATGGGAAAGGTGGGGGCCTCCCTGGTGGCGCAGCGGTTGAGCACTGCGCTGTGGAGCTGTCGGCAGCCTGTGATGAGAGTTGGATGCCCAGCCAGGGAGAATCCTACATGGTGCGGCAGACCTCTCCTGCCTCGCCCGCTGCTCCCCTCAGCAGTGTATTTCTGATCTGCCTGTTCTGCTCCCCACTCTGTCTCTGGTGAACCCTCTCGCCGCCCCACGCCTCTGGCCTGTGCCCCAGCTTGTATGTATAAATAAATAAATCTTTTTTAAAAATGGGATAGGTATTATAAACTTTAAAACAATCTTTTCAGTTCTTTGATACAAAGTGACTTTGGAGTTAAAGGGCAAGGCACCAAGTCTTAGGAAGACTATTTCATGACTGCTCTGGATACTTTCCATGTTTTCTCATTTAATAAGGAACTTCCTGGTCTGTGATCCAGGTGGTACTGGTGTTATGTGTAATATAACCTTTTATGCCACATTGATGTTTCCTTATTCCGCATGTACGTTACAGTGCCCAGTGTATGATCTCGACCACAATGTGGAATTTAATGGTGTCTATCAGTCCATGACCAAGAAGGCTGCCATCACACTACAGGTGAGACATGGATTCTATGGTCAATATTGTCAATGACAACGTGTAGTTAACAAGCACTTTACCTACTGAACCACCATCCAAAGGGATCATCATTCACTGTGTGACTTGGATCTCTTTCCTTCCTGATCCATTTTAAAACAAAGATTGCCACACTTGAAACCAAAGCGGGGAGATGGTAGTCAATGCTACTCTATCTGATGCCATCAGGAATCTTGGGGACCCACGAAGCAGGGACACAGGTATTGGACAGGTACTAAAAGAATATTTCAGTCTACTCATTGGGAGATAGCAATGTAGGGTAAATTTTATCTAATGCATATAAAGCAATTAAACATATTCTAATAATCTGTACCAGTAACAATAACCAAAAGAGGATTTCAACTCTGTACAGAATGGACAAGTTCAAAAGAATATAAACCACATTTGAGCAAATGCCCTTTTGGCATTTGTAACTAAATTATTATTTTAATAGTATTTTTTTTAATAAAGTGTAAATGCATTATGTCACTGTTTTCAAAGACTGTGTCCCTGCCTTTGAGTGGTATTTACTTGCAGTATGTAAATTTGATCTGTTCTTTAGGGTAAAATACTGTCTATTAAATAACAAGCAAAGAATGGAGAGAGGTTAATTATATTTATAATTCAGGTAGCAGAACTAGACATTTCTATCAGTTACGCTTTAATTCTCTAGTGTCATTTACTGTCTGCTTTTATTCATTCATGATCAGGAACTAGGACACAAAGAAACAGAGAAAGGCAAAGCCACAACTATAGCTCAGGTCTCCTGACAAGAGTCTTTGCCTCCCTAACCTAAACAACTTATTTTCCTGCTCACAATATGACTTTTAAGAAATTTGTTCATTAGATTTTTAAATAATAAAAACCTGACATGGTGAACCTAAAACTGTTCTATAGAGTGCATTAATTTAAAAATACACAATTATTTAATATGGATTATAAACATTTTTCATATGGAGCCTATTACAGTTCTAAATACTCAAGTGGACACAAAATTGACTGAAATCAGAACAATCTATTTAACTTCTTGGCTGTAACAACTATTGTGGGTAATCTGGAGTAGATCATGAGTATGTTAAGACTTTTCAAGAGGTTAGGAAGCAGGGATAAACTTTACTTTTCTTCTTTTTCCTTTTTCTTTCTGCCCCCACCCCTAACACCATGGACTTTCTATCTTCTCACTATCTTTTCTTTACCTGCTTATCATAAGATTGTTATGTCTTATGCAGAAGAAGGATTTTCCAGGAGAGCAGTTCTTCGTAGTATTCGTGATAAAGCCTGAAGATTATGCCTGTGGAGGATCATTCTTCATTCAGGGTAAGAAACAGTAAGGAGCACTTGGTTATTTAGAAAAACTTAATAGAATGGAATGGAAAGGAAACCAAAAGCTCTTATTGACCCCTATCAACTATTTCTAGTTCCCAATAAATGAGATTCACCATCAGTGTCTTGTAAGGCAGTCTGAAAGATACTTGAGAAAAATATAAAGGGAAGAAAATGATATATCTCACATATTACTGATATTATAAACTGTAATTTAGTACATTGCATCCCTTCAAAACCTTGTGCCCTCTCAGGTGATGTGAGTTTGGCACCATACTCAATAAATATGTTATTATATAGTAATGATTTTATATAGTAGGTTAAGGTCCATTTTCTAAGATTGGTTTGGTAGCCAATCTTGTGTAATGGAGCCACTTATATTTATTAGTAGTCATCATTTCCACAAGAATATACTCAATTCTGGTTGCCAAAATGGTAATTGGTAAGATAGTAAGAAAGCAAAGTAGGACAATTCATCCCAATGGCAGAGGATGTGTAAGATCTTAGGCATAGTACAAACGGTTGTGGCTAACTACTGAAAAACTACCTTGAGAATGAAATATATTATTAACTGAAAACACAGATCCCCAGTGGTTGATGTCATATATCATGAACACAGAGAGTTCCCTTGATATTCAGGTGAAATGACTGCTTGTGTATTCCTTGGTCTCAACATAGTTTCAGAATTTTGCCAATGCCCAATGCTCTCTTGTAAAGCACAAGCCTTTGATGACAAATATATAAGCAGAAGCAAATTCCCACTGGCTAGAAAAATACAAACCAAAAGATGATGTAATTTTCTATTTTTTGTAGCCGTTTTCTTCAGATATCTGTGGCATATCGAGCCATGTGGATATGGAGGAAAGGGTCAAGCCTTCTTCATTTGAGAAGGGAAGCTGAAGAATCATTAGTGTCAGTGCTACAAAAGCACCCAAGCAAAGGCCAAATTGAAAGTTTTAAATATTAGTTACCTTGAAGGTGTGGGGTTAGGTTTTCTCTAGTTCTTGCTAAAAGGAAATTCGGCAACCAGAGTTAACTGTCATTTTTGAACAACTGCTCAGATGAGAGGCCAAGAACCTATTATCTAATTCATTGTGCCTTGTTCTGTTTTTTTTTAATTAGAAAAGAAGAACCAGACCTGGAACCTACAACGAACAAAGAACCTTAAAGTGACCATTGTTCCTTCTATCAAAGGTCAGAATTGTCTTAGGACTCAGCGGAGAGATTCTTCTATCAGGAAATCTATTATGTTATTCAATGCTAAAGCCATCCGTTGAGAGAGAAACATTATTAATATTTACCTTAAATGTAGAAGACAGAACAGAGCATCTTGTTAATTCTCCCTTAGTAAGAAAGGAAATTCAATTATGAAGCTATAGACAGGAAGTCCAATCTCAGCTCCCCTGGGAACTTATCACTGTGAATAAAGTCTGGGAGACCTCGAGTAGCTTTGCTGCTTTGACAGAAAATGTCTTAGAACTTAAGAATGTGTGTGATGGACATGGGCCCTGGAAGCTGTCCTATCCCAAACATGGCTCTCTCTTACCCTGAGGGCATACTGACCAAAATTGTTTCTCTTCCCTCAGAATCTGTTTATGTGAAATCCATTCTTCTCAGTTTCCTCATCTTCCTTTCCTTCTACTTGGGGTGTCTGTTGGTTGCCTTCGTTCATTATATCAGGTAGGTCAAAAGTTTCAAGAAAGTTTAATCCTCTTTGCCTGTCTGCATAATGCTTGCAAAGTGTAATGGATTGGATTAGATTCAAATCTAACTCAGCCATGTTTTAACTGCGTGATCATGGGCAAAACTACTTCACTCCTCTATGCACAGTATAAATGCAGTGTTTACATCAATGTCCTACACAGAGTACGTGCTGGTAGAGTTATTTCATGGTTGATGAAATATTAACAGAAATGTAGTTTGTGTATTTTGGAGTCTCTAAGACTCTAAGTCTTAGAGAATATAAGAAATAATCATTCTTCCTAATATGGAGATTTAGAAAGAGCTTTAAACATTCCATCAAAAGGTAAAATTAATGCCTAAAATAAATCTTGAGGCATAATAAATAGCAAGAGTAATATACTTTGCTATATAGCAGTGCTTTCCTACTGTAATAGCATCAAATTTTCAGTAAAATGTACCTTGAAAAAAAATAACAAAGAGATAATCTGACTGTAATTTAACCAGGGAAATTTTCCTTCCCAGGAGCTTGAGGCCCCTAATAAAAAGAGCTTCAGACTTTTCTTGAGTCTCTCAGCATGACTGAACCTTGAGAATGCCATTCTCAGCTGTGGTCTCTGTGAAACAACTACAAAAGAATGGCAGGAGGTTTACAATAAACAAATGTTCTCTCTCCTCTTGAACATGTAAAGGAAACAAAGCCAGCATAGAGTTTTCAGTCTAATGGGCAAAATTAGCCCCATGTTAAAAAAAAAACCTCATGGCTGTCACAGTGATACAACTACTTCAAAGAGACAGGCTTATCTCTGACTTAAAAAATCATTCCCTTTTGTGATCTTTCTAAAATTTTTCAGTTGAGAAACTATTTTAAAAACCTGAGGACTACCACTGACCACATCTTAGACAATTTGAGCCCCAAAACAATTAAGAATAGTGAGTTATAAACCACTAATAAAAACAGAAACTCATGAATGTATTCTGATAAGGAAAAACGGAAGGAGGGAGGAAAGGAAGAACTTAAAAACTTGCAGCTATATACCCAATATATTCAATAAAGATACTAAAACAGATAAACCTTAGGGAAATAAGCCATTAGCAAATACCATAGAAAGGAAGACTCTTACCAACAACAGAAAGCCCAAAGCTCACTGGTAAATATGGAGGGAGTGATTAAGACTTGGAAAGTCATTATTTTGCATATATTGGGTTAAGAATCATCAATGGATACTAAAATGAATAGGAAAATCTGATGAGGATCAAGATATCTACACAGCCTTAAAGTGTAACTGCCACAACTGCATAATAATATAAGGAAAGAATAATAATTATATACAATGGAGAAATCAGACCATGAATGGCTGGGTGATCAAAATATCACTGAGGGGAAGATGGACTTTGTGTGCCTCACAACAACAGATAGACATGACACTCTGAAAGGACACAACTATGAAATATTTTAGTCAGAAATGAGTAGTTTGAATATATCATGAGGGGAAATGAGACAAACCCAAATGACAAATATCCTATTAAAATGTAACCTCCTGGTGGTGCCAGGGGTTAAGTCTCAGCACTGTGAAGCTATCAGCAGCCACTGCAGCATGAGTTTGATCCCCAGCCCGGGAGCATCCCACATGGCACAGCAGATCTCTCCTGTCTCGACCACCGCTCCCCTCAGCAGTGTATTTCAGTAGTCAACCCACCTGTTTTGCCCCCCACTCCAGCTCTGGTGAATTCTCTCACTGCCCCCCTCCCCCCTCCCGCTCTGGCCTACACCCCAGCTCTTGTATGCATAAATAAATTAAATAAATCTTTTTAAAAAATAAATAGACTGTAACATAGAATAGAAAGGCTGTGAAAAGGTTCCAAAGTTAAGGGGACTAAAGAGATATGACAACTAAAGATAATACTTGCTAAATTTGATTATACTGTGGTTATGTATGAGTATATCGTTATTCTTTGGAAATATTTAGGTGTAAAAGTTTATGAGTATGCAACTCACTTTCAAATGGTTCAGAAAATATTTATACATATATATGAATATGAAGACATATACATATAGAGATGGACAGAGAATGATAAAGCAAATAGGTTATTACGCTAATAATAGTGAATCTAGATAAAGGATGCATAGGTATTCTATATTCTTTTCTTATTCTTACAACTTCTGTATAAATTTTAAGTTATTTTCAAATAAAAAGTTAAAAACAAAAACCCCAGTATACAGGCAAATATATCTAGAAATGAGCTACGCATATATATCTACACATGAGCTGATAATCAGCTCAATTAGTTTATCAGGTCATAATCACTAGTATTTATCAAGTACCTGATTTATGCCAGACACGGTGCTGAGCTCTCTAAGCAAATTATCTCATTGAATGCTTCATAGCAACAGTGCTAATATAATATTATCACCATTTGATGGTTAAGGAAATTGAGGTTTAGACAGCAATTTGACCAATAATTTACAGCCCGTAAGTGAAGAAACTATGATTCCAACCGAGGAATCTTGACTTTGGGGCCTTAGCTCTAAAGCAGGTTGATCAAGATGGCTCTGGAGTGGTCAGAGATTGTGAAGGAGGACAATCCTGACTCAGGAAGACAGATCAAAAGTATGGCACCTGAACAAGGATTCTATTTCATTATGGTTTTTTTTTTAATTTCCTATTGCTATTTTATTTTTATTTTTTATTGAACAAACACTGGTTTACAGTGTTGTGTGTGTTCTTGAGGTATAGGATCTCTCCCTTCAGGTGTTAATGCCACACCACATACACCACCAGAGCGCACACAGTCCTTCACAACAGCCTGTTGTCCTCCCTTCACTTTGTTCTCACGCCTCTCTCTTCACCTCCCTCTCTGGTAGTCTCAGTTCTTCAGTCAGATTTCTAGGGTTATTGGTTTAGCTTCATTGGACCTTTGGTTTTTTTTTTTTTTCCTATATTCCACATATGAGACACCACCCAGTATTTGTCTTTCTCCTTCTCACTAATTTTGCTTAGCATAATCCCCTCCAGCTCCATCTGTGGAGATACAAATAGCAAGTTTACCTTTTGAAATAACTGAATAATCCATTATGTATATATATCACATCTTCCTTATTTACTCATGAATTTGGGGGCACTTTTTGTTTCCATAGCTAGGCTATTGTAAATAGTGTTGCAATGAACATGGGAGCGCATATTTACACTTTAATTAGTGTTTTTTGTATTCTTTGAATAGATTTATGGAAGTATAATTTCTAGGTTATATGGCAGATCCATTTTAAATTTTTGAGAGAGGAGCCTCCCTGGTGGAACAAGGGGTTAAGTCTCAGACTATGAAGCTGTCCGCAGCCACTGCAGCAAGAGTTTGATCCCCAGCCAGAGAGATTCCCACATGGTGCAGCAGACCTCTCCTGCCTCGCCTGCTGCTCCCCTCAGCAGTGTATTTCAGTCAGTCCACTTTGTCTCTGGTGAATCATCTGAGCCGCCCCCCTACACACCTCTGGCCTGCACCCCAGCTCTTGTATGCATAAATAAATCTTTTTTAAAAAATTCAAAATAAATAAAATGACTTTTAAAAACAAACAAATATTTTGAGAAACCGCCATACTACTTTTCCATAGGGGTTGGAACAGTCTACATTCCTACCAATAGTATAAGAGGATTTCTTTTTCTCTACATCCTCACCAGTGCTTATTGTTTCTGGTCTTTTTTATGTGAGTCATTCTTACAGGTGAGGTAGTATCTCATTGTGGTTTTGAATAACATTTCCCCGACAATAAGTGATGATGAACATTTTTTCATGTGTCTGTTGGCCATTCATACATCTTCTTTGAAGAGTGCTTATTAAGGTCTTCCATCCACTTTTTAATTGGATTGTTTGCTTTCTGTTTTGTAGAGTTGTATGAATTCTTTGTAGATCTTAAGATATCAGTCCCTTGTGAGAAGTACAGTGTGCAAATATTTTCTCCCATTCAGTAGGGTTTTTTTTTTTTGCTTGTTTTATTATCTAGTTTGAAATTTTGATATGGTCCCAATTATTGATATTCTTTTTCTTTTCCTTGCTGTTGGAGATATCTCTGAAGTGTATGTTGTGAGGTGTTTTGCCTATGTTTTTTTCTATGTATTTTATTACTTCAGGTCTTACAGTCAAGTCTTTTATCCATTTTGAGTAAACTTTTTATACAGTGTGAGAGAATGGTTTCCTTCTTTTGCATGTGGCTGTCCAGTTTTCTCAACACCATTTATTGAAGAGGTTTTCCTTGCTCCAATGTATATTCTTGCCTCCTTTGTCATAGATTAACTATCCATACAGGTGTGGGTTTATTTCTAGGCTCTCAATTCTACTCCATTGGTCTGTGCACCTATTTTTATTTTATTATAGCTTTGTAGTATAGTTTGAAGTCAGGGAGTGAGGTGCCACCATGCTTCCTCTTTTTTGTCAGGTTTGTCATTCCATGTGAACTTCAGTAATGTTTGTTCCATTTTTTGAAGAATGCCCTTGATGTTTTGATAGGGATTGCATAGAATCTGTATATTGTTTTGGATAAGATGGCCATTTTGACAATGTTAATTCTTCTAACCCATGAGAAGTTACATTCCATTTCTTTGTGTTTTCTATTTCTTTTAACAATATCTTATAATTTTCATTGTATAGGTCTTTCACCTACTTTGTTAAGTTTATGCTTAGGTATTTAATTCTTGTTGATGCAATTATAAATGGTATTGTTTTCTTGATTTCATCCCCTTCTGGCTCAATGTTTGTTTATAGGAAGGCAACTGATTTTCATGTATTGATTTTGTAACCTGTCACTTTGCTGAACTCATTTATTATTTCAATTAGCTTTTTAGTGGTGTCTTTAGTGTTTTCCGTGTATATTACCACATCATCTGCAAATACGACAGCTTTACTTCTTCTTTCCAATTTGTATTCCTTTTATATCCTCTTGCCTAATTTCTCTAGCTAGAACTGCTAATACTGTGCTGAATTGCAGTGGTGGTGAAAGTGGACAAGTAGGATTCTATTTTAAAAGTGTCTAAAAGGCTCTCCAATTTTGACTTGATGTGCTCCATGTCACAGAGAAAGAAGTTCATCTCTTTTGCCTCTCTTAGGGAGACTCTCTACTGTCAATGTTTTCAATTTTAGAAAACAGATTTCATCATTTTAATTAGCTAGCATGCATAATCAACATATGGAATGAAAATTAATAGAAAATTCTCTCTAGAGCTGTTATTCAATCCACCTAAGACAGCACAGTTTTTGAAAATGATATGACTCAGTTTAAACCTCACCTGCCAGTTTATTTTTCTGCAGTCAAATGTATAAGAATAGATTATTTCCAAGTATAGACAAACTGAAAATAAAAATATAGGGACATAAGAACTATCTGGCATTCTAAATAGTGGAAGAGTCTGAGGAAAATAATAACTGAACTCTTCTTTCAATGTACTAAGCATAAATAACAAAATTTTCTACAAAACCAAATAAAGTCATTCCTGTATCATAATGGGATTTGCTTGGTGAATCCTGAGTACTTTATTATTAATACCTGTGGGGTTTGTTATATATGTTATGCTGTCTGGAAGAAAACATCAGTGAGACAGCCTCTGCTATGTCTTAGGGGGTTAAGAATGCAAAGTGTCTTTGTGCTATATCAGCCTCAATCTAAACACCACTATCTCTCCCCTGTCCCACAATGCCCCAGTCCAATTCATTCAACGATAATTTATGGAGCCACACAGTGAATATGCAAACGCAGGTCAACGCACTGCATACATGTTCCCATATTTGTTCCACTCAACTACCTGCCGGACATTGAGCTCAATCTGCTGATCCTGGATACTTGTCCTTCTATTCATTCTTGTATTAGTTATCCATCTGCATACTAATGCTGCATAATAATCAACCACAAAAACTTTACTGGCTTACAGAAATAAATGTTTTAAGTTTGTTCACAAATCTATGGGTTAACTAGATGGTTCTGCTAATCTGACAGGGCTCAGAGGTCAATCAACTAGAAAGTAAGCTGGGAGGTAGCTCTTCTAGACTGATATCAGTTGCACTCGGTCTCTCATCCTGCAGTAGGTCAGTCTTGGCTTACTGTATCTCCAAGATAGCAGAAGAGAACAGGCCTCCTTAACACATAGGTTCATAGACAGAACAATATTAATAATACCCCTTATCCTATTGGCCAAGACAAGTCATAGATACTACCTGCCTTATCCTAGCTTTGCAATCAGGAGTCATTTAACTCCTTTTATTAACTAAAGACTTACACAAATGTTAGGTTAAAATTTGTTCAAAGAATCCAAAACACATCATCTTTTATGAGTTCATATAATTGCTTATCAGTTAATATCAGTAAAATTGTAAAAAAGGGACTTCACCAGATCCTCATTTGCCATCTTAACAGTCAGACCAAATAATAATTGCTCTCCTTAATTATATTACTCGTTCACTCAACAAATACTTATTATCATCTCCTATGTGCCCGGCCCTGTCCTAGAAGTTACGATTATAGTGATAAACAAGACAATCTAGATCCCTACCTTAATAGAGCTTGCAATATACAGAGAACCGTGAACAAGCAAGAAAACAGTATCAGCTAGTGGCAGGAGGAGAATAATATAATAGTATGATAGAGAATGACTGGATTAGGGAAGCTACTTTACATTTGATTTGTTCAGTAGGAAAGACCTCTTAGAACCAAGATCTGAATGGCAAGAAAGAACCATTCATGTAAGGATATGGAGAAAGGGGGCCCAGGCAGAGAGGAAGAGCAAAGTCCCCAAGACAGGGATGAGTTTGCTATGTCTAGGAATAAAAGTTTGAAGAGATGTTCTTTCACCAAACATACCAGAATCAGAACCCATCCAAAAATAAATTAGAGCATGGGCCAAAGTACAAGTGCTTCTGGTCCCCAACTTTCCTCCTTCCCTCCTCCAACCTCAGAAGGGAAGCTCATTTTGGGGGAAGAGGATAATTCACATGTTATTTTGTAATAAGCATTTCCAAATGATATAGCTGCCTTTTTAAAATAGTAGTTTTGTTGATAAATAATACAAACAAATGGTGTTGAGACAGCTGGGTATCCACATTAATAAGAAAAAATAAATGAAGCTATATCCCTGGACCTAACACCATATATAAAAATAAACTCAAATGAATCAAAGATGTAAATATAAGAACTACATCTATAAAGTAAGTAGAAGAAAACATAGCTATAAATCTTTGTGACCTTGATTAGGCAGTATTTTCTTAAATATGATATTAAAAGCACAAGTTAACCAAACAAAAAAATAGGGAACGTGGACTCCATTAAAACTGAAATGTTTGTGCCTTTAAAGGGCATTATAAGGAAATAAAACTACAATACACAAAATTACAGAAAATGTTTACAAATCATGAGTCTAGTAAACTATACAAAAAATTCTTACAACCTAATAATAAAAAGGAAAATAACCCCATATTGAAATTGGCCAGGGTTTGAATAGAAAGTTCCCAAATATATATATATATATATATATATGAACAAATGGCCAGTAAGCATATGACAAATTTTCAACATCATTAGCCACCAGGGATATGCAAGTTAAAATTATACTGAGTGTTCACTTCCACCAGGATGGCTAAAATATTTTAATATTGTTAATGTATTTGGCAAGGAACTTTATACATTGTTAGTCAGAATGTAAAATAGTTCTCACTATCAATATGAAGCTACCATGAAAAACAGTTTAGAAAAAAGAAGATAAACATAGAATAATCTCATACTCTGCAATTCCATTCCTACATATATATGCAAGAAAACTAAATGCATATATCCACACAAAAACATGTACACAAATGTTCATAGCAATGTTACTGTTGATAACCAGAAAGTAGAATCAACAAAAATCCCCATCAAGTATAAATAAATTAAATGCAGTAGTATATTTGTACAATGGAATATTATTCCACCATAATAAAGGCTAAAGTATTGATTCATACTACTATTAAACCTTGAAAACACTGTGATAAGTGAAAGAAGCCAGTCAAAAAAATACTACATATAGTACAATTCCATTTTACATGAAATGTCCAGAATATACAAATTTCTAGAGACAGAAAGTAGATTAGTAGTTATGGAGGCTGAAGGGGTAGGGAATGGGGAATAACTGCTAATGGGTTTGCGACTTTATTGGAGGAAGATGAAAATATAGAATTAGATAACAGTGACAGTAGCACAATTTTGTGAACATACTAAAATTCACTGAATTGTATACATTAGGGGTGAATTTTATGGTACATGAATTATATTTGAAAATAAATGAATGCACTTATGCACTTATGTCTACACCTAGGAGTGGAATTACTGTGTTCATATGGTAACTCTTATACTAAACTTTCTGAGGAACTGCTGAACTGTTTTCCAAAGTGGTTAGCCCATTTTACAGTCCTACCAGCAATGTATGAGGGTTCTAATTTCTCTACATCCAAAGATTCATTTTTAAGAGATTTCAGCATACAAATCTGCAACAAAGTCTATAGGGAACAGATGTAAAAAGCAAGTTTCTGGTCTTAGGAGCATGTGTATGTGCTTGTTTGCAGATTTCAGAGAAAATCCAATGATGGCAGCTTTGGTTCTAATGATGGTAAGAAAAATCCCTGGTTGCAATTCAAAATGATGCTGAGTAGTGCAGCAGCACCCTATTTAATAATTTTGTCTGTCTGCCTTTTGTAATTTCCAAGTCCTCTCCCTAGATTGCTATCCCACGGAATAATCTAATGTGCAATCTTTCTACAAAGATATAACTTGTGAGTAGCAAGTGTTATAGCTTATAAATACTGAGTACCGAGATCACACTAAGAAGCTTTACTAGGAGTATCCCTTATAAATGTTCTCTGGGACATAAATTTTTCATAACCATCTTATGCCAAAGCTGGCTTGTCAACAATAGTAAGAATTTACTTTGTCAACTCTGAAAGAGTTTTATTTTACCCAAATTAAAATAGAGCCATTATTGTTCATATATTTAGAAAACTGAAATATTTCAGACAGGCAAATATAATAAAGAGTAATATAACTTTGTGGAACAAAGAATAATTGATAATTCAAACATTGTTATATGTCCTTTCCTCCATTCTGAGAATTTGAACAAAGGAATTCAACTGTCTGATCATTTTATCAAAACCTTAAAAAATGTAAATGTTCTTATTTTTGAAAAGCTTAAATCACCATGAGTTACTCAGTGCTCATAAACTATTTGGCATAGAGAGAAAACAGAAAAGAAATGATGAGGCAAGAATTGATTTTTAGTCACACATAGCAGATGTTTAGTTGTGTGTTTTCTACACTTAAATGAGCCCAGAGAATCTTAGAAAGACACAAAACCACCCCCTAACCCCACCCAGAAGGAATATTTCTCCCTCTGCTGGAGGGCTCACTTTTCCTGCCTTCCTTTGGCTTTTGTCTTCTATAATGTCAGCATGTCTATTTTTCTAGACACCCAGGCAATTTGTTCTAATAAACATTCAACTGCTAATATAGTGAGACTGTAAAAAACACCTGCTCCAATGTCTGTAAAATGCCAAGCACTACATTCCCTTTTATTCATTTACCTTCTCTCTAGATCTTGTCCTTTTTCCTCCAGTACCCTGCAGATTATGCTCTTATTTTAGGCCTAGATGAACTTAGAAAGCCTGACTTTATATTCCACTGGTGCTCTCTGAATAAATGATCTGTTATTTTTATTGCATGTGTGAAATCATTTTATTATAATAATGAAAAGAATTTCATGTTCAAAAAAATGTCCTGAACAATAGAATATAGGGAACTTGTGCCAGATCATTGGCAAAGATTAGGAAGACTCTGAAAAATACAAGCTAGAGATGCCTTCACATATCAACAGGAAAGGAAAGGGAAGGAAGGCAAGAAAGGAAGAAGGGGGGAGGGAGAGGAAAAGGAAGAGAGGGAGGGGCAGTAGGTAATGCTTATAAGTCATGTGGCTGCAAGTAACAGAAAAACACATTTCAAACATGCTTAAATGATAAATAGGTGCCTCTCCCTAAAAACTGAGCAAAAGAGTGGGCTTCACGACTGACAGCATCTGAGAGCTGGTCCATTCCCCTGCCATTCCCTTAGCTCTCCTTTACTTCCTGTATATAGGTTAGGTTTATGCCCTCATTTTTCAAAGTCCAGAGGAAAGAATTTTTTCAGAAGTACCCAGAAACTTCTTCTCATGTTTCATTGACCTTGAGTAAATCACACAACTTATTATTTATTAAACATGTCACTGTAAAGAAATAGATTTACCTTTAGGTCACTGAAGTCTACTTGTAGAATTAGGGTGAATTCATCTTTCTCTAAGGTATGACTGAGTTGAAAGAAATGGAGCTACCCTTAAGCTGCCAAACTGGTAGCAGCGCTGTCTCAGTTAGGTAATGAGAGGAGAGTGGCACCTGGAAAAACTGTTGGCTACTATGCATTTGTTTTTCTTTGGTTTGTCTGCAGTTATTTAAGTTATATCTGAAAAACATCTACTCTGACTCCTACAACAACAGAAAGCAAAGAGATTTCATTCAAAAGTCATGGGGCAAAGGAGGAGATAAGACACTAAAGTTGTGGTGAAATAAAAAATAGCATTGGTAAAGAGCTGCTTCAGCCTGAGAAGGAACCTTTATACTGCGGTATTAATGGGTGGACAGATTGTCTATTCATCACTTCACACTTAAACCAGGGGTTTCTGTGGAAATAAAAGGGGTACCAGGAAGACTCTGCTCTAAACATTTCACATTTCACGTCATTGTTAAAGTGGGTACAGAAATTCAGCTACCAACTAGAGAAGCATTCCTCACAGGCTTCTGGGACCACATGAATGTGGGTACAGCATAAGAGGTAACTTTTTCAAGTGAGAGAGCTTGACAAACATGACAAGTTTATAGATGTTAAGAACCAAATGGCCAATGGAATCCTTCCCTGGATAGGAATTTCTTTTACTGGATCATCTCTTGGCAAAGAGCAGGGTCCAGTGGAAATAAGACAGAATGTGTTGAATTTAGAGGAGCCAGGGAGCACTAGCCAGCATCAGGCTCCGTGACAATGAATCTCAAACTCTAGTCCTGATTCTCTACTCTTCTTTTTCCCAATTTTCTTAACTTTTCTTGCCCAGTTTTTTTCTTTTCCATGATAAATTTTACTTTTACATCCTACAAAGATTAATGGTTTCTTCATTTTCTTCTCAACTTTTGAAATAAAACATGACACTAGGAAATCAATTGACATGAAAGTGAAATTGATCAGCTTGTTCATATCACTTCTGAATCCCTCTTCAGTTTCTAACCTCCACAGTCTTGAGTCTGAAAGGGGTAAGATAACTATAAATATAAAGTCCCTGAAGGATATTATTAACATCCTTAGCAAAATGAAATTAAAATTTTCAAAAAAAGCAAGCATGCAAGCATATTCTATTCTATTCTAGTAGACAGATGGCAAAGAGTTTGTACTCAGAGAATAAGATACCAAATTCCTCATTAAAATGAGATAATTCTCAAACCTGCTATGTTTGCTTATTCAGTAAGAACATTTTGGTATGTTACACAAATTGATATTTTGTGTTTAATTCTGATTTCTAAATACCATAGAGTTGAATGTAAATATAGCTCACCTTCTGAAATCATCGATCCCACTAGAAGCTTGGGAGAAAAGCCTGTGGTTTTTGCACATTAAGCAAGCTTTCACCTAAGAAAAACTAGGAGAACACTGTTATCCCATGTTAGCTAATCCCATATTTAAATTGTGCATATAAAAATGCACAATAAAAACATTTTTACATGCTGACAATTGTACTGCACATGAAATTATTGATATTCTTACAAAGAACCAGTGGCATTGCAGATGCCTCAGAGTGAACAGGGCTAGCAACGACATCAAAACCAGACTCGGCTCAATCATGACCCAGAGCAGAGCACAGCAATCTATGGTAACAGCCAAGTCAGAACAGACCTACACTGCTGGCTTTTCCTTTTTAATGAATTTGCTGCTAACAAAACAGTGATTGTTTTTTGCTTGTTACCCTGCTTGGATTTTGTTTTTGTTTTTTTCTTTTGATTACACACACACACACACACACACACACACACACACACACAAACATTGGTTCCCAAGCAATTTCACCTCCTGCCACAACTGAACTCAAACATATTGTTATGTGCACCTCTGCTTCTCATATCAGAGGACCTCCAGGAACACCAAAATGCCAGAAATTCTGGGTTTTATGATTTCAGTGTCACTCTTCACTTTTAACCTACACATTCAATATTTTTAAAAACTTCATCTTAAGCAAGGGACATAGTTGATGGTTACAATGAGGGAATTTAAGCTTGAAAGGAGAAAAAAGTGAAAGACACTGAAGGAAATATAAAAGACTATATTGGGTATGAGATCAACACAGTGGTTTCTGTGAGACCCCCCCCCCCACAAACTAGAAAGATACTAGTGACCCTACCCCAAAAAGGAGTCACTGGCAAACAACAGCAGCCGGTCTAAAAGGCAAAGATTGTGCTTTGATACTTCTGTAAAATGAGTTTATTAGAGTGGAGATGTAAATGAGCCTCAACCTTCTTGTCTCTTTTGAAAGACATTGTTGAGCACTCCAGGAAATTGAGTAACTTGCCCATTGCCAGTTATTCATACTTTGAAGGGAAATCCCTGTATTCGTCTTTTTAATTAAGAAGATAAATTTTAACTGAAATCAATACAATGAACCACTATTCATCTACTATCTAAGTGACTCTGGGCAAATTACTTGATCTCTCAAAACCTCTCTTTGTCATCTTAAAAATGGTGATAATACTACACACCTCAGAGCACTGTTGAAAATTAAAAGAGTAAATACTTATAAAGAACTTAAAAGACTGCCTGACACAGTAAGTTTGCGTTAAGTTTTAGTCAGTAGTGGTAGTAGTAGCAACAGTAGCAGTAACAGCAGCAGCAATACTAGTCATAATGGTGCTAACAGTTGTTACAGTGAATAATAGTAGTACCAGAAGGAGCAGCAAAGCCTTATGCCTTATGTTAAATCTGTCCCACATCAAAATGTCAGTCAAATCATACACAGTTTCATAAATTATTGTGCTCAAAATATTTAATCCCTCCTATTTAAGAGTCTAAAAGTAGCCTATTGTTTTGCCTTGAAGTCGAATAAAAAGCACTGATGGTATTACACCAAGTTACATATTTATTGGTGAGCCCAAGAAAGGCCAGGGAACATCTACTTTCTCTAAATAGCAAGAAATATATCAAGGGATCTCCACACCCAGCATAATGCCAGGGGTCTTCATTCTGGAGGCCAAAGTTGTGATTCTGAGGTCCCTGGGAACAGCCTTATCTACCAGGAAGTCTGTGTTAACAAAAGGCCTTTGGTTTTCCAACTGAGCTAACTCTTGGCTAAGGTACGCTGGAGAAGGAAATTGAGCCTGAAAGGCCACTGAATTATCTCTTGTTTAAATGTTTGAACTTCAAAATTGATTACTGCTCTTCATGGAGTAAATGAATAGGAAATCAAAGAGTAAAAACCATATGAAGCTTAGAGAGTAGTCATGCAAATCGATTAATGTTTTTACTACCCACCAATGGAAATGAAAGAGCTGGGTGAAGAGAGCTGACTGATAAACAATGAACTGTTTGGGAGAGGAGATGGTTCTTTTACATGTATTATGCACTATAGCATTAATGTAAACTCTAATAACTTTTCAGTGAGGAAATGGAAATGTATTTGCATGAGGATTATAATTAATATATATATAGAATATCCTCAGTTATGGGTCTTCATTGAAAACATATTTCACTGCATTAACACATGAGAATGACCAGTTAACTCAGATTTTTTTTTTCTGTACTGTGAGACAAGCAATCTACCCTCTCAGAAAGGAAATATTTTATCAGCATTCCCAACAGCCTGAAAATATCCCATCCCCTTGTCAAAGCTCAGAAGGCAGCAAAGAAACAGTCTCCTGCATCTGCACAGATGAGTGTGGGTCCTGGAAATATTGTGGCCCTAAAATCAAAGAAAGTTCTTAGATACCACTCCTTATTGGCGGTTTCAATTCTCTTTATTCATTTCCTCAAATTCTCAGACATGGATAAACTTAATGAATTGGCACTGACACTGCTGTCAATGCGGCATTAACAAATACACAGAGAAGACGGGGAGATATTGTTCTGTGATGCTTGTGGTGGCACAGCTCCAGATGACACCCAGACCAAGAGGAATAGGGCACTCTCCTTGATATGAGGGCTACTGTATTAGAAGTTTAAGAAGCATTATCCTAGAATCTATTTTCTCTCACTGCCAACAATGAATTGGCAACAGAAACACCTTTTCCACCTCCTAAATATCCCTCAAAATAACTCACATTTCTCCCATCTTTAGTTCATGTTGTCATCGCTTACTGCTGCCAGGAGTGCAGTAATTACTTTCCTGTCTGGGCTTGTCCTGCCTATAGGCGCTGATAAATGCTACAAGAAATAAACTTCTAAATATCAGTGCTTTAATCATAGATGTTTATTTCTGGTGTTTCATGCCTCTTTATTCTTGTGTTTCTGCGGTACTATTAAGCAGGAATCCACCATTTTTCTCCCTAAGTATCAAACAGTAAATGTTTTAGGCTGTGGACCATACAGTCTCTATTGCAAAGCTCAACTTTGCACTGAGGGTGACTGTCTCCACAGAACTTGAACTACTAGACAGAACAGAACTACTAAAATTTGAATTTCATACAATTTTCACTATCAGTCAAAATATTCTTTTTCTTTTTTTCTCAACCATTTAAAAATTTAAAAACCATTCATATTAGTTCAAGAGCCAAAAAGGGAGCAGGCTAGATTTGCTATAGAGAACATAGTTTGGTGACTCCTGTATTAGAACACCAACAAAAAAAAAATTTAAATATTGTGACCTGATGATCTGAACTGCCTAGATTTGTGTTCTTTTGATTTAGTAACTGAATATAAAGTATCTGCCTTTACTTTTCTTTTTACCAGGCTTTTTCTTTTTAACAGGAAATATGGTGGTGTCACATCCCATTGCTGCCAGCACCCCTGAAGGGAGCAATTATGGGGCAATAGGTATTTTCTACAATGAGTCCATACTTGGAAGAGTTTCCAAATGCTCCAGAGTATAGGATATAAAAGGCCCTCCAGCCACTAATAACTGTGAGAGGCAGCAAGGCAGTAATTATGGAAGACTGCATTTTATTTATAAGATAAATTGGTTGGATGCTGTGGAAGGTTCCTTCCATCTCTAGCTTTCTCCAGTGCTGTTATTCCACTTCTTGGATCTACTGGCACACTTGAACAGAATTCTCTACAATGGCTGCCATCAACTCCTAAGGCCTTCACAAGCATTTTTTTTTATTCCCAGCCTGAGTCTAGGGCATGAAAGATGTGTCAGGGAACCTGACATCAACTGACCAGTTGTTTCATTCTCAGGCTTCAGTGGAGGAAGAGTGGCCAGGAGACTAAGTCTGTGCTGCAGGTGAACATGACTGTAGCCTAACAACCTTTCATTTTTGCTAACTGCACAATCCAACCTGCTCACTGGCACCCAATCACTGGCAACCCCAGTGTTTACAACGTGGCCTGAAACGAACAGAAATCCCTGTCTTGTTAGAGCAGGATGCCCTGATGACTCCATGTACTTTCGTGATGTTTGTGGACCTGCAAATGGTGCCCTTAAAATGCTGGTGTAGAGTGACTGGGAATCTTGTATTCCTGCCCTCTTATTCTGTAACTTTCAGAAGCATGTGGGCTCAGTGAGAGCTACTTATTTCTGGCTCTGCAAGAACAGGGTTTTTTTTTTTCTAAGCCATCTGAATAAAAGAAATAAAGTGGAAGGTAGGCTCAGCTCAAGCTGCACAAATCCCCATCTGCTCTGGGAAAAATTCACAGGAACACAAGGATTCTTCCTGAGAATGTTATTTTCATTATATAATCATAGATGCAGCATGTGGGAGATTTCTGTGTATAAATGCTTAATGCATTAGAAAAAAGCATATGCTTACATGGACATGTGGTAGATGCTATGTGCATATGATGTTTGTATATTTATGTTCATATTTTAAAATATGAAACATGGAATATAAGCATAGTCTAATTTTTGTACCAAATAGTTAACAGAGCAGGTGCCTTCATAATCTTAATACATAGTCAGCCTTAGAAATAGATAATTTCAACATAAAAATAGGAGAAGAGGAAAATTAAAAATCCACTTAGGAGGGACTGAGAGTAAGAACGGGGCCTATGGGGAGGGGTTCTTACCAGCACAGCATTTTCAGTATGAATCAGCATTGTGCACTTTACAGAGAGGAATGGGCTCCATGAGTTCTTCTTGGCTTTTGAAGCGAGACAAGTTTTCTATTTCAGATGAATCAAGCTCCAGTCCTGGCAGGCAGATGTCCTCCTCCGATGGTGGGCAGCCAGGCCAATCCGACACAGACAGCTCTGTGGAGGAGAGTGATTTCGACACCATGCCAGATATTGAGAGTGATAAAAATATCATCCGGACCAAGGTACCTCTGCCTGTCCATATTCTTCTAGATGGCAGCCAAATAGAAGTTCAGCAAGGCTTCAGTTTCCTTGAATTTTATTTTCCTTCAAAGAAAGTCACTTTCCCCAAGGACTTTTAGTTAAAACATAGCTATAGGCTAGAAGCAATCCTCTGTTAATTGGCACTTCTTTCTGGAGGAAGAACTTGAGGGGATTAAAGAGAAGAGAGCACTAAAACACTCTCAGGGTGGGAAGTGCCTGACCATAGTCAACAAAGAGAAAGAGATGCAACCAGATGGAAGAAAATATTAACATGAGGTTATACCTGGGGAAACTTTCCTGGTTCTGTATGTATCATCCTTCACCCCCGAGTAAGGGCTATTTCCTTCTAGCATACTTGTTATATTGTGTTATATCCAGTGAGGGGCATAAAGATGAACTGCATAGGCTCAACCCTGTACTTCAAGAAACACACAGTGCACATCTCTGAAAATGGGGAAATGTTAATTTTTGAAATATAAGAATATTCCCAGTAGGTTTCCCACATTAGTCAGTCCTTAATCTGCCAAGGGAAATACCCCGGGACTGTTAATAAGGCATTCCTGCAAAAGCAAATTAAAAGAAAAATTTTGTTAAATAATTTTAATCCCTAGTGAGAGATTAAATTGAAATTTGTAAAGTTCTCCTTTGTATCTTACGCAAGAAAATCTAAATACAGTTTTGCATTCTCTCTCTTTTTTTTTTTTTCTTTGCATCCCAGACGTTCCTTTACCTGTCAGATCTGTCCAGGAAGGACCGGAGAATTGTGAGCAAAAAATATAAGATTTATTTTTGGTGAGTCAATGACCAGCAAGACCATGGTTCTTTTAAGTAATAAAATTAGCATTCTTAGCAAAAGTCACAATCCTTTTTGTCACAGGTTTCAATGTCTAATGAACACAGATAGAGGTGTTTAAAGGAACCATGTCACTTCAGATAACTGGGCCTAAATTACATAAATACAAAGTAAAAATTTCAACATTTAGGGAACACAGCAAATCTTCCAGAAAGATAACATTAAACTTCCATGAAACATACTAAACTGCTGCCATTCCCTCTGCTTACCAGGTCTCACTCTTGGAAAAGCCAAATGATTCCAGGGACTAGCAGTCTAAGCATCTCAGGGTAGTGGAAAATACCCTCGGAGAAGATGATACTACTAGCCAGAGACAAGAGACTCAATGGTCAAAAACAAAGATGCAGCCTCTTCCCCCAGGGAGTTTTGTCCTCCCCTCAGACATGCAGACACTTGTGACAGGTCTTCCCATCCTTTTCTCTTCAAGGATGTCTTTTTACTGGGCTACTGATAGTAAAGAGAAACAAAGGACAATGGTGGTCTCGTGGAATTTCATAGTGGGACAATCTTTTGGGGCAAAAAATTAACTAATCCAAGGGAGCCACATCCTCTTCAAGGGATCCATCCCTCATTACTAACATTCTGGTCTCTTTTCACTTAACAACATCCTAAAGAAATAGGCCCTCATGAATCATTTATTTAACCAGAAGCCAAGTATTATCTGCACTGTTTTGCCAGTGATTATACCAGTGGAAGACTGGAGAAACAAGAACAGCATAATCAGCTTTTAACTACTTTTGTGACTTAACTAGAAAGATACGAGGTTAAAGAACTCTTGTCAAAAAAAAATTGAGCAGAGATCCCACTGTCAATTTGGAAATGATTCTTTCTGGTTCTTCCTGCCTCCTGCCTGCTTAGGAACATCATCACCATTGCTGTGTTTTATGCACTGCCTGTGATTCAGCTGGTCATCACCTACCAGACAGTAAGTGCCACCCCAAACCCTAGAATGCTTGCTGTCATTCTGCAGGAGAAAATATTTGCTGTGACTTACAGAGGAAGGTATAATTTAGGATGAACCCAAGAAGTATTTCTCCATTTCAGGCCCAATTGGACAGCTCCTTGCTTCATCTTTGACTGACCTTTAAAACTAGTTTCCAATTGTTTTATCATAGAGCGCCCTGGGACCTCTAATATTATTTTGTCTACCAATGTGAAGTTATTGTTTTTACTCATTTATTTACTGTATCTATCACCTGTATCAATAGCATCAGCTATTTACCAATCTGAACAAATCATCACAGGATAATGAATTTAAAAAAACAACTTTAAACCCAAACAAACAAATGAAATGCTTAATTTAGCCAATGTAAAAGTAAAAACAGCTTTACAAAACAAATAAAACATTAAAGAAAATATAAGATAAAGAAAAAGACAATAATTAAAACAACCTGAAAAATACCCACTGTTCCTTCCTAGACACTCAAGGCCCAGAACACAGAAATGACCTTTAATGATTAATATGTGAAAGCCAGTTCAGAGTAGTGTAGGACTGTAGTTTCTCAAACTTTGTGTGCATTAAAATCACCTGGGGAACTTTAAAAATCCCAGTGTCCAATATCAATTAGGTCAGAGTCTGAGATTAAAACCAGGCTTTGGTATTGATTAAACTCCCGATGATTCCAATTCTCAGGCAACTTTGAGAGTCAGTGGCCTAATAACATCTAGCCAACGTTATACTTATGTGACGATGACTTTATGAGGTTTGAGCACCACTATTTACAGTCCAAATATTCTCTGAATACTTCTAAATATGTCTAAATAAATCGAAATACTTCTCTGTCAGAAGATAATAGCTCTGCTGTGGTTTGACACGGTTCTAATGTCAGAGATGGTGATAAATATGGAAAACGGACACATCACCCCCTAGTCTGCCTGCCCTGTGGTTATCCTGTTCACACAGACACTGGGACAGCTCCAGGCCCTCCCACTATTCATCTACAAAACAGGACATATGACAAGAGTCCTAATAGGCAAGTCTCAACGTTAGCATCCTTTCATACTTCTTTAATGATGAGAATAAAGAAAATGCACTCCGTTGAATTCCACCTTGAGGCCACATAATGAGAGACATAGAATATTTCAATTCAAAGCAAGATGGTAGCATTTAAAGGATATGTGCTGATGCCGTGCAAAGCTCAGCTAATGGGCAGATAATGACCTATCCCTTGCTGAGAAGGCGCCCTGGTTACACTGTCAATTACTGACAGTATGTTGCTGCAAGCTGTGTCCGCTTTTTGTGACTTCAGGCTGGCCTCAGACAACAAAGAAAAATTGCATCTCCTTGCTCTTAATTTTACAGGTGGTAAATGTCACTGGCAACCAAGACATCTGCTACTACAACTTCCTCTGTGCTCATCCCTTGGGGGTCCTGAGGTAAGTCCAGTTCTCTGGTTGCTCATGAGGCACTTAGAGATGCCTTAGTGTATAATTTTAATTTCAGTTTTTAAAGATATTAAAAACAACTGTGAGAGACTATCCCAGTCAAAAGTAAAAAGGAATGATTTCAAGAAGTTGAGACCAGGCATGTTTCTCTCCTTTCTATGTGGAGGCCTCAGGAAACATTTCTAAGAATAATCTGCTGAAGAGAGGTCAGCAATGTTCTTAACACTTTGTGTGCCGGTGCCCTTTAAATTTACCAGCCCTTGGGGCCGGCCATTTTCTGTGCCACCACATGAATGGTATAAGCATTCAATAAAACACACACAACTCCTGAACTACTGAATATTAAAAAAACTGTAACGCCTCTCATAACACACCTTGCACTTTCACCAAAACAATGTGTAAAGCTTCTAGACTGAGTACGATCAAAGAAATAGCTCCTAATAGTTCCAAATAAATCCACCGTGGCGTGAAAAACCAGAGACTAGATGAACACGTATTAATACATGAGCGGCCACCTGATACTGGTGACAAAAACACGTACTAATACGTCAGTGGACCACAAAGTGTTAAAATATCAGGTCCCCCCTAACTGTGACAATACTTGTCTACAGTCATGAGCTGCTAATACATCTAATCCATTATACAATCCCACACGATGAATATATTCTTACTAGCCCCATTTTTAGACAAAGACACTAAGGCTTAGAAAGATAAGGACTTGCTAAAAGACTCTCCGCTATTAATGATGTTAACAATGGTGGCTCTCCAACCCAGGTCTGCTGCCTTCCAGGCCACGCTGCAGCCATCAGAACAGAAGTGCGCAGAGCAGAATAGGGATGTACGCAGAGCATCTGCCTGGGAGTGGAGAATCTGGCTTCTTATTCCAGAACTGAACCAGCCTCTGTTTCCTGAAACACAGCTGCTTGGCTAGGTCCATCTGACACTTATCCTGAAATTCAGTCACACAGCTAAATACTGACACAAAGCAGGGGCCTATTGGCATTCACTGTCACAGCGTAGCTGAAACACTTGGCTCCTCACTAGCACAGCTCTGTTTCCTAGGATTCCTTCCCTGCCAGTGCTACTGGGACAAGAGAGGATTGGGTGAGTGTTAGGGAAGCAGAGCAGGCACCCTGGAGAGGAAATGGACACATTATCACAGACTAAGCATCCTGAAGTGAAGCAATTAAGTTAGAGAGGATGTCTGATGATATGCTTGCTGTTCCTGACATCTTGTGAAAAGGTTACAGGCACAAAACACTGGATGTTGAGCTCATTCATTATTTAAAGGCATTTCTTGACTCTCTCTCTCGGTTTCTCTCTGGTCCCTTAGTGCCTTCAACAACATCCTCAGCAACCTGGGCCATGTGCTTCTGGGCTTCCTTTTCTTGCTGATAGTCTTACGCCGGGACATTCTCCATCGAAGAGCCCTGGAAGCCAAGGACATCTTTGCCATGGTGAGACGAGTGTGGGTAAACTGGAGGAGGAAGCTAGGAAGGATTATGGTTCCAAGCAAGATCAGTGGGGAGGGATGTCGGGTTTGCTGGTTTGACAATAGACTGTGTATAATGAACCACATGAGACCAGAAGCCTGGGTTTCCAGATTCTGTGGCTCTCACTAATTGGTATCTTTCTATTGACCATGCTTTCTCCTTTTTCAGGAGTATGGGATTCCCAAACACTTTGGCCTCTTCTATGCTATGGGCATTGCACTGATGATGGAAGGCGTGCTCAGTGCTTGTTATCATGTCTGCCCTAATTACTCCAACTTCCAATTCGGTAATTACAATTTACAGCAACTACACAGACTTGAGTTAGAGGAGTCTTACCCTGGGACCCTCTCCAAAATACGAAAACCATGCCTGCAAAAATCAAATGACATCTTATGTGAGCCGAAATGATCTGATGGCACCTCACCACCCATCATGGTTTCTCCATGTTGTACCATTTATTGTTTCTGATCACCTTTTGGACTAGAAGACACTCAAACACTGAATATAGATCCCATGGCTATACCTGAAGGTGGGCAACGGGTTAAACATTAGGCAGCAAGCCTAGTGAATCCACCAACAGATATTTGAAAAGATCTGCCATATAATTTGGCCTAATGTAGCAATTAAACTGCTTCAGGATTAAAGTAATAGAAAATTCACTTCAAATTGGATTAAATAAGAACATTTACCAGCTGGCTGGCTGAGCATGCAGAGGTGGAACGTGGCTGGTTTATCTGGTAGCAGGGGCTCTGTGATCCTTTTGCTTGTGCTCAGCCTGTATTTTGATTTTATCCTCAGGCTATCCCTCCTCTTGTGGCAAAGATAACTATAGCAGGTACTATTTTCCTAGCTCCATCCCATGAAGAGGCAGCAAACTGGCTCATAGGTGGCTTCACAAAGAAGCAAGGAAACTTCTGTTACAAAAACCCCCCAGATAATACCTCCTCATACCTCAATAGCTTAAGCAGTGATGAACCCATGCCAGAGTCATTTCCTCAGTGTGGGTTAGGTCAGGCCTCAGTTACTATGCCAATTACAGTGGCAAAGAAGTAGGATTATCTTTAGACCAGTGAGATCAATCATGGCACCAGGGATAGAGTTAGCCTTCCTGAAGCAAATAGGCAGGGCAGGAGTTTATTTCTGAATTCAAAATGGGGCTACGATATTTTGTTTGTATTGAGGTGCTGTTAGGGAGGAAGGAAATTAATGATATTCGTAGTAAGCAATTAAAATTGTCCTCCACTCTCAAGGATGAGGATTTTAAAAATAGTCATTTTTATGTTTTGTGCTCTAGTCTCTGTCTGTTAACTGACTATAGAAATTCTTTCACTTTAAAATTGTTTTAATTAGAAAACATTTTAATATAGAAAACTATAGAGAACAGAGCCATTCACCACTCAGAATAAAGAAATGCCATCATTTTAAAATATTTGCCTTAAATGGAAAACAGAACGGAGGTTTTTTAAAATATTAAAAGTGTATCTACCACATGACCCAGCAATCTCACTCCTAGGTATCCACCCGAAGAATACAAAAACACTAATTCAAAGGGATATACAAACTCCAGTGTTCATTGCGGCACTACTTACATGAGCCAAGCTAAGGACAGATGAGTGAATTAGGAAGATGTGGTATATATACACCGGAATACTACTCAGCTATTAAGAAAGAGAAACTCTTGCCATTATGCTAAACTAAGTAAGTCAGAGGAAAAAGACAAACAGCGAATGTTGTCACTTTATGGGGAATATAGAGAAACAAAGTCAAACAGTAACAAACCCTAGATATCGGACTGCAGAACTGAAGCTACCAAAAAGGGAGGGGAATGGGAAAGAACAAAGTAGTGAGGGAGCACAACAGACTATGGTGGAGCACTATCAGCGGTGGGTTTGATGTAGTAACAGCACCTGAAGGGGGGTGATTCTATACCTCTAAATCATACACAATGGTGTAAACCAATGTTACTTCAATTAAAAAAATGTTAAGTATATTTCCTTAAAAGTTATTTTTAAGAAATAAACATTGTGTAAAGTTGAGGTCTGTTTTGCTTTTTGTTTTTTAATTACATTATTTCTTATTGAGATAGCAGTGGTTTACAATACTGTGTGTGATTTAGGTGAAGAGGTTCAGACCTCTTCAAATGTATGACACCCACTACCAAAGCACCTTCCAGTCCATTGGACCTCCTCTCTCATTTGCTCCCCATCCCCAACCCACCAGCCCTGGTAGTGAGGTCCTATTTCCAACTGCTTTCCAAATTTATTCCTCTCTCTCCTTCCCTAGAACGATGATTAACTTGGTATTTATCTTTCCTAACTGTGTTTATAGTTTTACTACATTTGTAGTAAACAAATACTAATTCATCTTATTGTGTTCTAAAACTTTTAAACATTAACATCTTTTATAGAATTATCAAGTAGTGAATCAAAGACACCTAGCTCATGCATGTTTAAGGATTGTCACATTCTGTAACAGAAATATAACACATTTATCAGTTCCTCTATTGAACAACATTTAGATATGGTCAATATTATATTACAGTGATAAAATGAATATTCTCATCTACATCTCTTTGTGCACATGTGAAAGAGGTCCCCTCGGACATCTAATAGTAGAATTTGGGGGGATCATCTAGTTTATACATTTCCAGTTTACCAAAAACTGGCAAATTGCTCTTTAATTCCTACTCCCACTTGAGTTCCAGAGTTCCTATTTTCCCATATCATCACTAACATGTGTTATTGTCAGACATTTAAATTTTCTGGTACATTTTTAATAATATGAGACATTGTATTGCTGTTTTAATTTGCATTTCCATAATTCTCAAGCAGTTGAGCCACATTTAATTTCTGTTTCAAGTCGTTTTCTATCCCTAGGTTATAAAGCTCTGCATGAGCAGTAATCAATGTGGTTATACCTCAGGATGCTGAGAAGGTCCTCCTATACCCACCCAGGATTAGCTTTATTGTCATACCACCTTAACTGTCACCACTATTGAGTCTTTTATTATGGTTTTTGAATACCAACATTTAAATGCAAAACCCCCTGCAAATGGGGATAGTCAATTATTACCATATCATCAAATGGTTTTCTTCTGTGGCAAGGAACAGCCTTGGAAAGGTTTAAAACTGGAGTACGAGGGAGCTGCCTAGAGAATGGACCTGGGAAGGTGAGCAAATTGGAGGTCCCCATAGTCTGAGGGCAGTAAATACTCCATGACCTGAAGGGAGGGGTTTGCTGAGGCTGAAGAGCATGTGTGTGGGGGCTGAGTGGATCCTGACTGCTGTGCTCCTCTCTGTGCCCTCAGACACCTCCTTCATGTACATGATTGCCGGGCTCTGCATGCTGAAGCTCTACCAGACCCGCCACCCAGACATCAATGCCAGCGCATATGCTGCCTACGCCTCCTTCGCCGTGGTCATCACACTCACCGTCCTTGGCGTGGTGCGTCCCTCCCACAGCCTTCAGCCCTGCTTTCCAATGGTGCCTTCTTGGAAGGCTTTATGTTATTTGTTTTTTGGACATCAAATGAACAGGTTAATCATTCGTTCTTGACATACTCTCATCATCGGTCCATCCATAGCATTTTATTTATTAACTAATTTATTAAGTAGTTATTTTTAATAGTGTAATAGGTATCTATAAAACTACTCCTGGAATATTTTAATATAAGCTGGGGCCTGGCACATGTGAGATTGGAATGGAGATGTACAAGCTGATTAGAGCAACTGATTTGAAAGAACAGAAACCTCTTACTAAACATACATGGACAGTGTAAGTTGTCTTCGGTTCTTGGAAGAGCATTAGCCACCCAACTCCCAGACCTATTGTCCCTTCATCATTATTGTTTGGCTGCCTTACTCTTTTCTTTCCATTTCCATTTTCATTTAGTGGTGCAGCCTTCTTTTTCCTGCCCTGGGTGCAGTAAGATCCCTGAGTACTCAGAGAAGGAAGCCAAAACAAAAAGCACACACAGTTTGGTTTCTGACTCCTTGTGCATTCATGAGAAGCACAAGGATTTTAGTAAGTTCTCTGGGGACAAATCACAGATGAAGGTAACTTCCATCTTTGTTTATAGGTGTTTGGCAAAAATGACATGTGGTTCTGGGTCATCTTCTCTGTAATCCATATCTTGGCTTCTCTGGCCCTCAGCACCCAGATCTACTACATGGGCCGTTTCAAGATAGGTGAGTGACTTGTTCTTTTATACTAAACACACTGATGAATTCACCCCGAGAAAGGAAAGCCTAATCTTCACTTACCCTAAATGGAAGTGTTACTGGTCATCATAAACACATATTTTGAATTGTGCAAATGTTTGACAGCATATATCCTCCCCAAGAACTTCCTATCCCTCAGGATTCTCTTATCTCCAATTCTGTTTCCAACAACTTAGCATACTAAGCTTGCCATACCTCAGAGCTAAAGCATACCTCCAGCTCTAAGGCCCGAACACTTTGCAATCCCCCAAACTTTGAAAATCCATCTGCAGAATGGTATGGTCACCACACCGCCAGTTCCACTTGAAGGAATATTTTTTGGCTTGTAGCATTAAAAAGGAGCATTTCTCTAACCATGTTAAATGGTCCTCAAGAATGAATTCTATACTATTTTCAAATTCTAGGAATTTTTCTGAGGCCAACTTGCCAATGTTGGAGGCAGGACACTTTCTGAATTCCCTCTGTCAATGTGAAAGTATCATATTAGAACTGTGTTCTACAGAAATCAACTTCCATCTGGTGGTGGTGGTCAGTCATTAATGTGGGAGCAAGTTCGGTCTATCTTAGAGCATTTAAATTTTACCATTTATTTTAAGATCCAGGAAATCAGATTTACATATTTTTTTGTACAGCTCAAGAAAAATTACTATACAGGAAGTACTCACTTAACATCATCAGTATATCCTTGGAAACTACAACTTTAAAAGAAATGAAGAATAAGACATAGCAAAACCTAGGGCCTCCCTCGAGGCGTAGGGGTTAAAGTCAGCGCTATCAAGCAATGGGCAGTCACTGCAGCGTGAGTTCCATCCCTGGCCAGGGAGATTCCCACATGGCACAACAGACCTCTCCTGTCTTGCCCACTGCTCCCCTCAGCAGTGTACTTTAGTAGATCTGCCTGTTCTGCTCCCCACTCTGTCTCTGGTGAATACTCTCAACACCACCACCACCCCCCACCGCCCCCCCCACACCCCAGTTCTTATATGCATTTAAAAAAGACATAACAAAACCACTTAACCATAGGCTGATATAAACAAAAGCTAAGTTCCTACAGCATATTTCAGGTCACAAAAAAAAATAATAACCAAACTGCTAAATAAAGACCCCAAACACTTCTAATATTAAGCAATAAATTGTATTCATTCATTTTTCAACCTGCTTATCCTAGTTCAGGGGACAGGATGGCTGGAGCCTACGAGCCTATACCTGCAATTTGGGGGGCAAGGTGGGAGCCAATCTTTGGGGTTGCGCTCATATTCACTCCTTCTGGAACAATTTAGACACACCAATGAACCAAACCTGCCTATCTTTGGGATATGAGAGGAAACTTAGGAAAACCCACACAGACATCATGAGACTATGCAAACACAACGCAGTGTTCCCTGTCAGAAATCAATTTTTTTCTAATCAGTGTTATAATGAAATGACTAAAGTTGAATGAAACATTGTTATTAAAGGACTTGCTGTCTATATACAAAGGCCCCATCCTTTGGTTTTTGCAGAGCCAAAGGCACGACTGCAAATAAAAATCCGTATACCCTATGGACAAAGGTTTAATGTTATAAAGCAGACTAAATTACTAAATATGTGAAAGAAAGAAAGGAAGACCAACAAGCAGATAAATTAATATACCTTCATTACAACCTACAAGGGCTCGGTTCCTTCAGAACTTTCCAGAACACAGCTGTACCTAGGGCCCGCTCGCCCAGGCGCACCCTCTTCTCTCTAAGCCCCGCCTCTGTGCTGGGGTAGGAGTGGGTCTCACCGGCGCGCCCAACCCTTGCCCGACTTCTGGGTGGTTTCGCCTTAAGCAGTTTCGCCACGAGTGTTTTCACCTCGAACTTTTTCAGCGGAAACATTTTCGCCACATAAATAGTAGGCCGTGCGGTAACTTTGCTCTAAAAGAGAATAGAGTGAAAGATGAAAGCGAGACATTGAAAAGGACACAATGAAACATGATTTTTTTTTCATGTGTGCGTGAATTCATGGCAATACTGCACGAAGTGACTTTTCTTCTGTGGCTTGTATCTAAATGCTTGTCTTCCAAGTATGTTTTTTTGTTTGTTTATATTATTACATACTTTTTGCATTTTTTTTAGTGGTCAGACTTACTGGAAATGTGAAATCAAAGGGTGTAAAGCCAGAACACATACTACTGTATTAAGAAATGACACATCAGCTTGCAATGAATTAATGTGTTGTTTTTATTTTGAAACCAACTGACAACTAACTTAAATACGGTAAAGTCGTGAAGGCAGTTGGTAGGTTCATCGGTAAAGAAATGAAAACAAACCGTCAGCCAGTCAGTTATTTTTTCCCACTTTGAGTCCTTTTAAAAATGTTCGGTCCTCTTTTATTTTTAGCATTTTTCTCTTTTGTGGAAAAATGCCTTGCAGCGAAAAATAGTTATGCAGCGAAACGATCCGATATTGTTTAAACAAATAATAGATTTCGGGGTAGGATATTACAAAGACACAAATAAGCAAAACACGAAATATTGAAATCAAAACCTTACTACCCAGTATCAAAAGATATTTTGAAAAAATTCTTTTAGTCTTTATATTTATTTAAGAGGATCCAAAAACATTTTACTTAATAAACAGTTTTAACAAAATAACTTTGTATTGAACCAGCTTCCCAAGCCATTAAATACTCCCCATTTGTGTCACATCCAGTTGGTCACTCCGGACCCCTAGAGGTTCACACTGAGGTGCCATCTGTCCTCAGGAAGATAGGCCAAGAAAGAGAGCTTGCACCTCTGAGAGCAGGCAGGGAATTGTAGAGTTTGGGAATCCAGAATGTGGTCTAGAGGAGTGCTTCCCTAGCCCTGCAGACTCCTCACTCAGTAGAGATGGAGGACCCCTGATCTATGGGACCCCTCTTGCCCAGGCCTAAAAGCAATTCGATATAAACAAGAGGCTTTAAAACCAGAAGACCAAATAAGACAATTTAACATTCTGGCAGTTTAGTTTCCCCTGTTAGCATGGTCAGTAAATTTACCCTGGAGATTAACATAACCAATGTACCTTCAAATCACCCCTGTGGAAGCATCATTAGCCAGTTGTGCAGAAGGTTTGGTAGGACATTCTGTTCATGTCCCATCTCCAGACTCAATAATGAATCAAGTCATACAAACTAAACTTTCAAAAGGAAGATGATTTGGAACAATGTTGCTCTGAGTTCTTCTAGAGTGGGAAAAATCAAATTGAATACAGATACATGTAATGGTAGCAACCATTAATACATAGAGGAACTTTTAATATATTTATATCACCTTTGCCTCAATTTCGCAGTACTGAATTAGTTTGCCTTTTTTTAAAAAAGAGAAATTTGTGTTATATGATCACCGTGTAGCTGTTTACCAGGGGATCCCAACAAGAAAAATATGTCCCACACAAAAAGTAAGCAGGAATTATTCATAAATCATGGGAGGGTAGAAAAGAATGAAATGTGATAACCTGGGGTTAGTAGCAGAAAAGCATTTATTAGCCATAAGAAGAAAAGGACAGAAAGTGGTTACCAAGACATGGAAAGAGAGTATGGAGAGGAAGGTCCTGGGAAAGGAGCAGTGACCTTTGCTTGTCAGACATGCCAGTGGCCAGCTGGAGGCAACCTCACAGATAGGGCACTAGGCAGATAAAATATTGAGTTCTCTCTGCTTACTTTTCCCCTCCATCTCCTGGTAGGGATTCCTACTGTCCAAATCCATGGACAGTGGGGAAACCCACAGATTGCATCCATGTAGTAATACCTGGCCCTGGCTGAGTACAGGACAGGGAAGGGGCAAGTGACTTGGGAGGGGCAGAAGACAGTTCAACTGAACATATTCAGTTTCTGTACACAGACTGGTTCTTCCCAATCTGGTAAAGACTTATAAGAGTCAGAAGTCAAATTGCTACCATGATTACATCTAACTTTAGTCCAAAGGCAGGAAGCTGGATTAGTAAACTGGTTCTGGAAACCTACCCCTGGTCCTTTCTCAAATCATATACCTCATTCTCTACGACTCCCAGGCTACACCTGGAAAAAGAGTCACAGGAAGGCAGAGTATTTCATAAGCAGAACAGGAAAACATGGAGCTAGTTGCCCAGGTCACTACTCTGTCCCTTGCTACCAGAATCCCATAAAGGACCGCAGGGAATGGATCATGAGTCAAGTGAATATTAAGTTGCAAGTGGTACACAAAAAGTAGCCAGGGAGGGAGAAAATTCTAATTCACTCTCAGGAAAAGTAACCTTCTAGATGTTTCAGGCAGGCAGAAAGTTCAGTGTTCTTTATGATGAACAACCATGACTTTTATAATCTGAAAAAATTAAAGTCATTTGTTTTGAGAAAAAAATTAAATGACCATAGTTTACTTGACTGACTACTTTTCTTACAATTGTTTTTTCTCTCATTTCTTCTCTGCTTCCCACTGATTCAGATGTGTCTGACACAGGTAATGTTCAGTCGCCCTTCACAGGGTTCTAGATTGTTTTCTTAACCAAGTGCCTGTTTCAGCTCTGCTCCATGCACACATACCCTTTTAGACTGGGCAGACTCAGTGAGGGGAGGGGGAGTGGGGGGGCCCAGAGGCAGGACACACTCCAACCCAGCCTGCCTCTTCTGGGCTAATGCCTGGACACCCCCTCCATTTAGTACTGTGAATACTGTTGAACTGACCCCAGGGGAGCTCTGAAGAGCAGCATTCACTGCAGAGCTGGGTCCACCCGCTGAAATGCTTGCTTTGGGCAGTCCCCAGCCTGTACGTAGAGGGCTCACAGTTAGCCCCACCTGTGACCCTGAGCCTTCATCTAGCTATAACACAGACACATTTGCTGTTTTATACCATCCTTTCTCATTTTTGTTTTAGAAATATATTTTTTACTCAAGTAACATTGCATTCTAACATTAAATAAGCTTCAGGTATATATCATTAAAAATGAACATGTGCATGTACTACCTTAAGTTCATCACTAAAAGTCCACCTACCATCATTTTGAAGGATTGCATTTTTTTATCTTTCCTATATTTTATTCATCATCTTAACTTACTTCCTCTGATTACTGTTTTAGAACATGTTTAGGCTTCTGGACATGCTTCATACATCCCAGGATCTTAAAGTTCAATTCTCTTTGTAACCACATTGAGAAACACATATTCAAACTTTTACAAGCTAACATTGCCCCTCCTCTAAGTTTTAAGGTGGATTTGAGGGCCCGTCACCATCTCTGCTATAAAAGAAATGCCACTGGAATAAACTGGAAACAAAGGGAAACTTGGCTGAAGAGTTAGCCAGTCACCCGAATTATTCAGAGCTCTCCTCCCGCATTGCTCTTGCTTGCCTTTCTGCCCCATGATGTGTGGGTATCCCTCCCTGACTGCACATGTAGCTGTAGGCACCTTTTTTTCAAAGCAAACTTTCATTGCTGAAGCTATTGGGTGCAAAGCACCATTTAAATAAGGTAGAGGTGATGTCATCCTGGTCCCCAGCGCTTGGGCCATATGGGGCTATTTTGTATTATCTCTGACTAAGCCTTCTCACCATGCTATTGTGTCATCAACAGATTTGGGGATTTTCCGAAGGGCAGCTATGGTGTTCTACACGGACTGCGTCCAGCAATGTAGCCGGCCTCTGTACATGGTACGTGCATTTCCTTCGGCTTCTTCCAGAGAGTAGAAGAGTAGGAGGAGCGGAGGCAGGTTTGGGAGTCAGACTCCCCAAATCCGGAGGACCAGATGGCCCAGGGTGCCTGAAACCTACTTTTTTTTCTTTTTTCATTTTTTTTTAATTTTATGCATACAAGCTGGGGTGCAGGCCAGAGGCGTGGGGCGGTTCACCAGAGACAGAGTGGGGAGCAGAATAGGCAGATCAATGGAAATACACTGCTGAGGGGAGCAGCAGGTGAGGCAGGAGAGGTCTGCCTCACCATGTGGGAATCTCCCCAGTCGGGCATCGAACTCAAGTGCTGCTGCCAACAGCTCCACAGCGCAGCTTTTTAACCTGCTGCGCCACCGGGGAGGCCCTGAAACCTACTTTGTGGAGAAAGCAGCACATTGCTTACTCTTCTTCTCACCCTTAAAAGATAAGCTGAAGTGGTTCCATTTTGTACATGACATATTGTTAGTATATGAAGAAGAAAAAATACACATAAATACATACAAATTAAATAGTGATAATTACTATCAGGAAAGATCAAGACAGGGTATGCCTACAAATCATCTTCAAAAGAAGTATAATTATTTCACTTATGAAATTGAAATAATATCATCAGTTAAAAATTACACCAGGGCCTCCCTGGTGGCACAACAGTTTAAGCGCAGCACTTTGAAGCTAGCCAGAGACACTGCAGCATGAGTTCGATCCCCGGCCAGGGAGATTCCCACATGGCACAGCAGACCTCTCCTGACTCTCCCACTGCTCCCCTCAGCAGTGTATTTCAGTCAGTCTGTCTGTTCTGCTCCCCACTCTGTCTCTGGTGAATCCTCTCACCATCCCACCTCCAGCCTACACGCCAGCTTGTATGCATAAATAAATAAATCTTTTTTTAAAAATTACCCCAGAATAGCAGATATAGATGAGACTGTCTGGGGCTCCCTGGTGGCACAATGGGTTAAGTTTAGCATTATGAAGCTATCTGCAGTCACAGTAGCACTAGTTCTATCCCCAGCCAGGGAAAAAACCCACATGGTGCAGCAGACCTCTCCTGTGTTGCCCACTGCTCCCCTCAGCAGTGTATTTCAGTTAATCCACCTGTTCTGCTCCCCACTCTGTCTCTGGTGAATCCTCTCACCTTCACACCTCTGGCTATCTCCACACCCTAGCTCTTGTATGCATAAATAAATAAATCTTTAATAAGTAAGTAAGTAAATAAATAAATAAAACCGTCTGTCCAGGCAAACATATGGCCACTCTAATCACTTTCATTAGGATTTACACTTTCCACACTACCCATTTGTTTGATTTTTATACATTGTTATTAGAACAGTTTCAGGTTCACAGAAAAATTGAACAAAAAAAACAGAGATTTTCCATATTCCCCTTCTTCGCCCCACATGCACAGCCTCTCCCACTATCAGTATTTCCAACAAACCAGTACATCAGCTGTAGTTTATGAACCTACGTAAATACATCCTAATCCTTCAAAATCAATGATTTACATTTCTGTTCACTCTTGGTGTTGTACATTCTATGAGTTTTGACAAGTTTATAATATTTATCCACCATTGAAGTATACAGAATATTTTACTATTCCTTAAAATTCTCTCTGCCTCATCTATTCATCCCACCCATAATTCCCCCCACCCCCAGCTGCTGGAAACCACTGATGTTTTTATTGTCTCCATTGTACCTTTTGCAGACTTTCATACTGTTATAATAAGAGTACTTAGCCCTTTCAGATTAGTTTGCATTTGTTTGTTTTTTTTTAACTTAATTAGATGCACTTAAGATTCCTCCATATCTACTAAAGGACATCTTGATTACTTATTAGTTTTGGCTATTATAAATAAAGCTGCTATGTTGGTGCTGGGTAAGGGGAGCATGTACATATGTGCAACTAAACCCCCAATATTATAGTTGTGTAAACAAATGATAAATCAATAAAGTTTGATTTAATTAAACAATTAATAAATAAATCTGTTATAAAAATTTTGTGTGAACATATATTTTCAACTCCTTTAAGTAAATACCAAGAAACATGATTGCTGTATAATATGGTAACTACGTTTGTTTTGCTAAGAAAGTGCCAAATTGTATCCCAAAGAAGCTATACCATTTTGCATCCCCACCAGCAATAAACGAAAGTTCCTGCTGCTCCACACCCTTGCTAGCATTTGGCATTGTCAATACCTTGGATTTTGACCATTCTGGTAGTGAATTAATTTTTTAAATATAAGTATTTGCTCCAAATTGTATGGGTCAGTCGCACGAAAACAGAAAATCATGGTTTTTAAATGGCCATGCAAACTTAGGTGTCACGAGATAGCACCTAAAAGTTTTTAAGTAGTATGCAAAGGATCAGGAATAAATTGCAAATGTATTTCCATCACAGTAATTGTCATTTGAGTTGAAACCTTCCTCTGTTTTCTCCCCTACCAGTAACTTTAATGTTAAGATCTTATGTTTAAAGCCTCGGGCCTCCCTGGTGGCACAATGGGTTAAGTGCATCACTATGAAACTGTCCAGAGCCGCTGCAGCACGAGTTCAATACCCAGTTCAATACCAGCCAGGGAGATTCCCACATGGCGCAGCAGACCTCTCCTACCTTGCCTGCTGCTCCCCTCAGCAGTGTACATAGGTCGATCTGCCTGTTCTGCTCCCCACTGTGTCTCTGGTGAATCCTCTCACCACCCCACACCTCTGGCCTATACCCCAGGTTGTATGCATAAATAAATAAATCTTAAAAAAAAAAAAAAAAAGAACCAGAGCCTCTTTGGAACAAAAGCAATGGGTAGAAACCAACTTTTTACCAGTGAGTCCCCAGAACTGCCTTAGAGCCAGCAAGTAACACAGCCCAGGGAAATAGTTCTTGACTATGTAATACAGTGGCAGAATTCAAAGCACACACAACCAACCTCCCCTGTCAAGAAGTGGATCCTGCATATCCAGGTCCCCTAAACTTAGGAAGAAACAACAAAAGTCCTCCTTGGCTCCCCACATGTTTTATTACAGGAATGCAGTCACATCAGTCTGCAGTCAGAGGCCTTGCCTCAAACAGGACTGGTGTCTCACCATAGCCACAGTTCACGTCCAAAGATAGAAGAAACCTCAACAGAGTATTTCTGGTCTGCCTGATCTGATCCCCACTCTGTCTCTGGTGAACCCTCTCGCTGCCCCACGCCTCTGGCCTGTACCCCAGCTTGTATGTATAAATAAATAAATTTAAAAAAAAATAATGTTGTACCTGCAAAAAAAAAAAAAGATAGAAGAAACCTTTTTCTCACCAAGTAAATTGTTTTGCCGTAATCGTTGCTTCCCCCTATGGGGGAGCTAAAGAAATGCCATGTGAGCAGCTCTCATGTGATGTTTTCTTTCCTCCTTTCCAGGACAGAATGGTGTTGCTCATTGTGGGGAATCTGGTTAACTGGTCCTTGTAAGTAGTCTGAGAAAACATGTTTTTCTCTTTATTAATATATGTGATATTGTGGTCTAACTTTCCTTGGCTGGCATTTTTATAAAGAAGTCTGAAATGAAGGAGAACATATGTATGTGCTTATCCTAGAGGCTCAAAAGAAAGATATTTTTCCTCTTGCAAAGAATGTGCTAGAAATTCTTGTTAGAGCATTGATATACTGAGTTCATTGTTCATCAAAACAAACATCAAACTTGTTATGTTTATGCAGATAGATTATAGATAGATAATAGGTGATAATAGATGATAGGTAGGCATGAAGATTATGCCAGTAGTTGCAAAAAATCAAGCGTTTAGACTCATTTGTAGAAATTTCCACGAAGGCAACCTAGTGGGCATTTCTCTTTCTCACTAAGTGTGTGTGTCCTTTTCTATTTCTTTTTCCCTCTCAGGCTAATTCTTCCTACTCCACTTACATTATTCTACTTTCTCATTGTCCCCTTCATTGTATCTTGGTCTGTTTTCTTCATATGAACTCAAAAGTGAACAGTCCCACAAATACATAATTTTGCTGGCTATTGCTGCTATAAGCAGCCTATTCTCAACCTAAAAATGTAAATGAATGATATATTTTATTGATACCACAAAAATAAGTAAGATAATAAGATTCTTTCTGAAATGTATTGACTAATTAGACAAAATTTTCAAAGGTGTCTGCAAGAGAAGATTAACAGAAGGAAGAAGGAGCAGAGGTATATAGTAACTATAACAGTATTAACCAATAGAACTTCTGGAATGATATAATTGTTCTACTCTATACTATCCTATACAGTAATTATTATCCACATGTGATTATTTAGCACTTGAACTCACTGTAGCTTGAATGAACATGAAACTGAATTTTCAATTTTATTTAATTTTAAATTTAAAAAGCCATGTGCAGCTACCATCTTGGATAGCACAATTAGTCTAACCAGATAAGACAACAAGGCCCTGGTCAAAACTAGAAATTAGAAACAAATTAGTAAGTCAGAATAGAGAGGACAGAAATCCAATTACATACATGTCTGTCATTTTTAAAAAGTGTTTGAAAATGAGGAGCTAAGAAAGGGTCACATTATAGAGAGTTTTATTATAACTGAACAGAAATTTGGGAAGAAATTAAAGCTGAACCCCAACCAAAACAAACTTCAATATTAATCTAAAAGCCATAAACATCTAGCAAAAAAATTGTAATGTGTGTCAAGCCAATTATTGCAATAATTCTGCTACTAGCAATCTATTCTAATGACTTGATATTAAATACAAAAAGAATAAAAGTACAATATGTCTTAAGGGATTCATTTATTTTTGCAGTGTTCTTTATCCTAGTGCACAAACTAAGGGGTGATAGAAAAAACATTCCTTTCAACCAGAAAGGAAAGATGATTATTTATGGCACATCCACCTAGAGGAACCTTATAGTTATTAAAAAATGAATGTTCTGAAGGAGATGAAATAAATTAAAACTCATGTTACAGTGTTATTGTTTAATTCCCTTCTCTCCAAAATGGGGGTAGAATGGTGAAAAAGCCAACGATGTTACACATCCACCTTCATGACTACCAAATTATCCCTCCCCATATTCTCAGTGCCCTCTTTGGACTGATTTATCGACCCAGGGACTTTGCCTCCTACATGCTGGGCATCTTCATCTATAACCTGCTGCTCTACCTGGCCTTTTACATCATCATGAAGGTAAGAGTGGTGGCTGGGAGCCAGGCAGCGCCCCGAGCCTCGACAGGGGTGCAGCTTGGCAGTGTCTGCTTCTCACCCACAGCTCCGCAGCTCCGAGAAGGTTCTCCCCATTCCGCTCTTCTGCATCGTGGCCACGGCTGTGATGTGGGCTGCTGCCTTGTATTTTTTCTTCCAGAACCTCAGCAGCTGGGAGGTAAGAGGACGGTTTTCTTCTCCAAGAAGAAATTCTTTCTTCATCTTCCTTTTTTGACCTTCCTCCCTCCCTTTCTTTGTGGGCTTGTTGCTGTTTATCATTTTTATATTCTCTAATATCAAAGCTTTCTCCAAAGGCATGGCTTTTAATGAACACACAAATGCTCAAGAAATGTCACGTTGTCTTCATTATCAGGGTAGCACTTGGTAAATGTGCAGGCCCTACAGACGCTGTAGATCAGATCTTCATTATGTGATGTGTGATGATCTTTCTCCCAATGGATGCTTAATGTGTACAAAAACCCTGATCAGTGTAACTTCTCTACCTTTCTTATCGTAACCATCTCCCAATAGGCTTCTTAACATATATCCTGAGCCTCCAGCAGGCTGTCCTATCTGGGTGTGTGTAACTTCACTCTGTGATGTTTGCACAATGACCACATCACCTAAGCACACAATTCTCAGAACATATATTGGTTCTTGCATGATGCATGACTACTGTGGCATTTCTGTGGCTTTCTGGATGCTCAGCCCTTTAAACAGTACAACTGTGAGAATGCTTATTCAGTCCTGCCTCGCCTTCCTCCAGGGAACACCAGCCGAATCCCGGGAAAAGAACCGGGAGTGTGTCCTGCTCAATTTCTTTGATGACCATGACATCTGGCACTTCCTCTCTGCCACTGCCCTGTTTTTCTCATTCTTGGTAAGTTTATAAGAACTTTTTTATAATTTTTCTCTCTTTATACCCTGTGCTGTTTTTATCCCCCCCCATCCACTCTTGCTTACACTCTCTTTTGTATACTTCTCTAATCTCCCTTTCCAATTTCTCATTGTGATACAGTATACAAGTAATTTTATTTCTCTTTTTTCACTGTATTAGGTTAGATCTTTATTTTCCTTTTCTTGGTAAAAATGTATAGGTTATATATATGAAGACATAGAAGTACAAAATTATTTCTTTATGCTGCATTACATTTGCAATGAATTGGACCTCACATGCCCAGAATTTCCCCAATACTATTTTTAACATTCATTAAATTTTAATAACATTGGGTTATTCCTTCTTATGCTATACTCACATTCCTCCCGCTCTTCCAGTCTCACTGAATATTTTACAGTTCCTAACTCAGGATAGCAGTCAGGCCTCTGTTTCTTTCTAACCTGTCTGTTCCAAATCTCCCCTGTAGTTTCTTTTTCTTTTCTTTTCTTTTTTTTTCCCCCAAACACCTTTTTAGAAGTCACGCATATTTTAACAACCCAGGTTAATAACTCCTGGCATCCTTTCATATTAATTTTGAGTTATCCAAATTAAAAGCCCCTGGTGACTGTACATAGTTTCAATTCACAAAGGACAACACCGTAGGCTTCCTGACCTCTCAGCGTTGCCCACTGTAACTGTCCAGGTCATATAACCTCAGGTGTGGAGCAGGGCTTCCCCCTAGTGGTCTATTTGCGAAGTTTAACCAATCTGTATAAAACATTACTCATTACTCTTATTTTTGAAAGTCACCTCAGAGATCACAAAAGTGGAGCTAAGGCTTCCCTGTGGAGAGTGGTAGCAGAGGAAACTGAAAATGGAGGTGAAGGGTACCTTTTTTATATTCCAATAGTCTGTGAAACCAAACTTCATTTCTTAGGTCTTGAACCAAATGTCCCTTTCTAAGTAATGTCTTCAAAAGGTTTTATCACTCCCCACCCTTACTTTCCACACATAGAGTAGACCCTTGATGAGTATTAGAATAATTAACTAATGAGCTATTAATTATAATGAGTGCTTGCACATATATGGTATTGCAGAGAGCTACAGATGACATGAAAATGAGTAAGGGCACTTGTGGTTTTCAGTCTGTGTGAGTCTTAGAGAGACAGTAGAGATTTACTGTGACTGTGCAATCCTCTCATTTCTCTGCTCTTCTCATCTTAGGTTTTGTTAACCCTGGATGATGACCTGGACGTGGCTCGGAGAGATCAGATACCTGTCTTCTGAGCCTCTAGCATAAGATGGGCAGAGGGAATGATCAATCTTGGTGCTGTTTCATGACAAATCCAGTGACTGCAGCAAAGTTTCCACTGCCAGATGTTCCATTCACCCTCTGTTTAGTCAATTCCATATACCTTCACACAATGTGGAGAGGAGCTTGGACAAGATTCAACCCTGCAAGGCCAAAGGGATGCCCTGGCTGTGGACGGAGGCCAATCCTGAAGGGCGGAAGAGCACCCATTCTTTGTTTGCAACTCTGACGTAGGTACAGACAAAAGCTGCATCAAAATCAACTTGCTATCTTGGAACCCCTCCAGCCCCACCTGAAACTTGCCAGCAATGGTAGATTGATGCTCTCCTACCATTGCCCAGAAAGGCCTGCAGCTCAGATTTCCCACCCAGAAACTTCAGACTGGCCCCTCTGCATCTCTGCAACATGTGTTACTCTAGACATCTCTATGGACCAACTCCCTTCTCCAAAGCCCTAAGATGACATGGTTCCTCAGAATCTTGTAAAGCAGTGACCCCAAAGTCCTATCTAACTGGGAACAGAGACTGTAGCAGCACCAGACTGTAGTAGCACTACTTAGAAGGAAAGTTGTACGTTTTCCCAAGGTTCCTGACCTCACTGAGATGATTCTGTATTGGGCTTTGTCACACACTCTGACTTTGGGACAATGCTTAGATACTTACCCATTCCTCAGCATCTTCATCTCACTGCTGTGTGTTGACCTCATAACTCAGGATGGGCCTTCTTGGAAAGGCCCTGTTATGCCACATTCCAGCTTCATGGTAGAAAGGGAAATAGAAAATGTCTTCTAGCAACAGGAACAAGAGAAATGACTGACAGTGCTAAGAGGCTGGTGGCATCAGCATCAAACAAACAGGCCTAACTTGGGCTTGGGCTCCTGGAACAGCTTCAGCAAAGGCAAAAGTGCCTCCAATTCAAACAGCCCAATTCTGTGCCCACAGCAGCCTTAGGGAAGAAATAAATGCTCTAACCAGAGGCAGTGCACTGGCAGGGAGGGGGTAGTCAGTCCTCTATGGCCAAAAGCCCCTTATCTGTCATTTTATGCAGATCAGGGGTTCCAGACAGTGTTTGACCAAACACACTTTATTCATCCTCTTTAGCTGCAGAGAGCACAGCTGATTTAGATTATCTTTCAGTTGCACCTGATTCTCATTCTCTCCCCAGCAAGGTGTTGAAAAGCTCAGCACCCCAGTTTACTCTCACACTGCCTGGCAGCTCTGCCCCTGAAAAGTCCCCAGGTAACAAGCTCCTTGTGACCTAGAGTATGATGAACTCAGAATGTGTACAGCCGTGCACACAATGACATATCTGTTCCTGGTCATTAATTGGACCAATGGATCAGGTGTTCTTTTATAAAATATATATATATATATATATATATATATATATATATATATATATATATATATATTATCCTTTCTCTAAAATATTTGCTCTACTTTCAAAAACACACTTTGGAAGTTTGAATACCAAACTCTCCCTGATTTTTAAAAAAAGAAGATGTTTTCAATGAAATATTTTATGTTTTTTTCCTAAAATATTTCTTAATTTGAAATTGGTATTGTTATTTATTCCTTAAAAAAGGTTAACTTCCATAGGCTTCCTATTAAATGGTTCTCTTAATCCAACATCTAAAACACATCTCAAACCTGTTAAATTATGACTAACTTGATACAATTTCATTAGATTTCATCTCTTATTTCAATGTGTTTATGGGTTCAAATCCAAGAGCAATCCACTAAGGAAATGTGAACCACGGTAACTGTTTTAAGTAGCCGTGGGTCTGAAGAGAATGAACTGTGGGATTTGTTGCCAGCTCCACAGCTTCTTTCGGAACTATGTTCATGGAAATGAGGAAGGGTGGGTGCCAATGATGGACTGTGCTGCTGTGTTCTTGACCATTTCTTACATCAGCCTTGTGCAGTAAACACACATTGTGGTCAGTTGTGTGTCCTCTGCAAAGGGACTAAAAATCCAGACAAGCCTGCTCTTATAAACACTGATTCTAAATGCACTTGTTGCTCATGCTTACTACAAGTGGATCTGGCAGTTGGGAAGTACAAGTTCGAGGGACTGCATCTGTGTGAATAACAGGTGGGCTGGGGAGGCGGTTTCAGAGCTTAAAGGTCCCATGTGACAATGCCTATGTGACTTTTGCCTGTGCTCTTGGACTACACTCTTTAAAAGAGAAGGGAAGGGTGACTCTGGCTCCTGGAACAGCTTCAGCAAAGGCAAAAGTGCCTCCAAGTCCAGCAGGAGGGTAACTGGGGAAAAACACCACGACCAAGAGGTCCTTGGCAATGCCAGCACAGAGTAATGGGAGCCGGTCAGCTGGAGCAGGACAGATATGTGGCAGCCAGACAGGCAAAACTGTATGCTTAAAAAATGACCCCTTCACACCTCTCACAAATGCTGGCCACACAACCCCACCTGTTGATGCTGGATGTTTGAGGGATTAACCCAGTTTTATTTTAGCAGCAGGAGAAGCTAGTGGAAAACCAGAGTCTATCTGGGGAAGGGACTTTCCATGACTGAAGGAGATCGCAGAGTCAGCTTCCAGGGCAAAGAAAGTGGCAGCTGCTCCCTTTGAAGCGCCAAGCACCCATCCCTTCCAGAATGTTCTGAGGGGTTGCCAAATTCATAGATCAGTAAATCAAATACCCAAATTATTTTTCATTCTGGGAAATAGTCTTACTGTGAAACCTGGGGGCGTGGGAGAAACAAGCATTGTTTATAGAAAAAATCATACGTAGCATCTAAGAAAGATTCTTACGTCAGACTTTTGTCAAATTATGTCCATTTGCTTGCTGTGTGACCTTAGCCAAGTCACTGGAGCGCTGATCCTCACCAGCCACTTCTACAGGACAGTACATAAGGGTGACCTAGGTAAGGCTTGAGTAAGGCTGAGCAGAACGCCACCGGGAGGCAGGCAAGAGCCAATCTCGCCAGTGAACTGGTATTGCTCTCCCCTCCCGCAGGGCCTCTGCTCTGAAGCCAGTACTATTTCAGTCCTCAGTTCCAGGAGGCCCTGAAGGCACTGGGAGGCCTCTTCCCTTTCAGCGAAAGTGTGCAGGGTTATCAAACCTCCCAGTCCAGGTCCCTCCTTACCCTTCATTGCTGCATTTCTGGTTCTTGATATTCTTATTCCAACTTAGATGAAAAATTGCTACCAAAGCTGGGCCAAGTGGAAAGTCCAGCCACATTACTGCCGACTCTACCCTGGGGATCTCAGAAAACCTATATTTTCTCCTCTCCAGTAGCTATGACTACCACGGTTCAGGAATGCCATGTGCGAATGTTCCCTTCACCCTCCTCACACTTCCCATCCTCATAACCAAGTGCTCTGGAGGGAAAGTGTGGAGGTTCAGTGTCCATGAAAAAGAGCCTCAGGCTCCATGATAGAACAGGTCCCTGAAAAGAGGAAACATGGGAAGGACACTAGGGTTTTAAATGACTTTAATGTCCCCCATAAAACTCAGAAAAAACACTGAATCTACACAGCCTGAAGCAATGTTAAACCCTTGTTTACCATGAATCTGCAGGCTTGTGCTAGGTTATTTCTTTTGTTTTTAACTGCTTGATGCAGATAAGATTTACTTGTGCCACTGAGTTTAATGTCTCCTCAACATTCATGCACTGTTGTCAAGGTGAAGTATCTGCTAACTATTAGACCTTAAAGCACAGGAATTCAAATAAGATTGACAGGAGTCAAAGATTAGCCTTCACCTCTGAGCTTTAAAAACTGGCAGTAATGAGATGTGACTTTAGATGAGGTTGGACTTTCCAATAGGCCCAGCTTTTGTTTAGGACTCTTGTGCAAAAGGAGGTCGCCTTACCCCCACCTTACGCCACCCTTATCCTCCCCCATACTCTATCAATTCAAGCGGGACAATTTTTACTTCCTGTGGTTTTCCTGAAGTATGGTCTTGCTATTTTTATTGAAATACAAAGAAGAATCAATGTTACCATCATTCAACTAGCTATTATGCTTTGCTCCCCAATCCTGAGGATGTATAACTCTTCCTTCTTCTTAAATATCTCTAGATTAGGAGATTTCATTCTTCCCCCCAAAATCTTAAAGAAAAAGTTCCTTGATTCTACCCTACTTCTTTTTCATTGCCTTGAAATGCTTGTCATCTAAGATATATCCATGTCATTGGAGACAAACTATAGGTAACCACCACCCCATTTTAACATAGAAGAGCCTTGAAGTTCTATCACATTTCAATCAAGTGCTAAATAAAGTCTGGAGTGTCCCATTTGCTCTTCTCTTGTGTCCTTCCGCAGAAAAGAGAAGTCAGAAAAATAACTGATCACCTCAAAATTTTCTAAGAAAAATCAAAGTCCCAGTTTTAATTCCAGCAAAGAACAGAGATCTAGAAAGATAGATAGTTAGGATGAGGATCATCTTAACCCATCTTTGAAGAAATAAAAACAACTCTGCCTCCCTAATTCTTAGGAATTGTAACACCATTCCCTGGGAGAGAACAAGCAGGACACTGAGGTTCTCGCTGCCCTTGAGTGAGATATTACTGTTGAAACTATTGCCCTCAATTCCCACATTCAACCCTTAGAAAATTAAAGTTGGCGGAAGTAACAAAACATTTGCATCAGGCATTCTGCAAGGGTTTTATATACATTATTGTATTTAATCCTGAAACATACACCAGTTCATAATGTCAGTGTTGCTACAATTATTCCCATTTATCAGATGGAGAAACTAAACTTCATAGAAGTCACTATTCGCCAGATGAAGTGAATGGTGCAGAAACCTGGATGAGTAGTCAGAAATGAGCAGTTTAGTTGACAAGACCAAAGAAAGGGAAGACGGATAATGTTGCTATAAAGATGGCAATTTTACTTGTGCATATCTCTATATGTACAAAACACGCAGACTGGAATTATGTATTAACTATTGGTTGTGTTTAAAAAAAAAAAGGGTTTTAAAACAAACCCTAGAAATATGACTGCAGCGTTGAGGCTACTGGGCAGGGAGGGGCAGAGGAGGGGTCAGGAACAAAGTGGGGAGGGGGGCCCAATGGACTATGGTGCTTTGGTGGTGGGTGTGAGGTGGTAACATATCTGAAGAGGTGTCAGTCTCTACCCCTAAATCACACAGTGTTGTAAACCGATGTTACACCAATTTTTAAAAAGTTACAAAAGAAGATTTTTCCAAAATTCAGAAGATAGCTGTCTGTTAAATAAGCCTGAATAACAATGGAGCCACAGAGCTGGGCTGTATAAACGCCAAGCAAGAAAACTAGAGCTTTGGTTCATTTTGACTGTCTCAGTTGGAACAGCTGAGGACTCTTGCTTCCATTTCTAGCCTGTAAAGTTAAGAATCAAAGACCTTTCTGTAAATTCAAAGATTGCTTTTGGTTATAGACCCAAAGATTCATTTTAAATTAAAATATATGTGGTATGTGGTGTCTAGTTTTCACTGGGAAATTGTTGGTCCAGAAACAAAATTAGCAATAGAAAGCAAGCATAGGAATGTAGTGGGCTTTTTATTTCCTAAAAAAAAAAAAAAAAGGTCTCCAAAAACTTGTCAAGGCAAAAGCCTTCCAAAGTTGCCTTCAAAATTGATTTACACTGACCCAATATATGAGACCGAGTCCCCCCATCCATGCCTTGCCATCCACTTGCCCACACCTCTTGCCTCCTCTGAGGGAGTGGTTTCATTCTCTCAAATTGAAGCAGAACTAGCCCGCACTGAACTGGGAAATCATCATTCTTTGTTTGGGGTACAATGATAAACATTTCTGAATCTGTCTAGAAGTAAGACAAAAAAACACAGCATGACTTGGTTTGAAACACTGACATACTAGTCAATTTTTTTCTTCTATATTCAGCTACTCATTAGGGTTTTTTTTTTAGTAGTTAATGTGAATTTGCACATTCACCACTCAGCAGCATTCCAAAAAAATTGGTTTTTAACCTAATGAATCATGAGTTCCCAGAAAACTTCCCTGAAGCAGTAAGTTCTCTGCCACTACAATCTGGCCTCAACCTCTTTCCAAACCACAGATCTGAATGTGATTTAACAGTGTAAAAAACACCGAAACCAGATTTGCCCAGTACAACTTGGTTAAAAGCTGAATTTTCATATTTTCTCCCAGACCTATAGTTTACTTGATTGTGTGAACAAATTAAGGGGCACATTAATACCAGTTAGCCAATTTACCTGACTTCTGACTTTATAAGCAACAAATTGACATTGTTTCCTTACTTCTCAAAGGAAGAAGACAGTGTCAAAGGAACTGTTAACACTGACCAACACAATATATTCCAGTGAGGGCTGCATTCCCATCTCATGTGTAGGAGAGATGGAAATGAAGAAGCCATGGAAGATAACTTCCTCTTTTCATTTAAACATCCTGATTGCAACTGTGTGAAATCAATTGCAAATATAAAGCCTCATTGATCCTCCACCACAACTCCATGAGGCAGACAAGGCAGATGATGTACCGACAAACTAAAAGCAAAGAAGTTATGCCACTTGCCCAGAGTCACACAGCCAGGTAATGGGAACCAGATACAAAATAGTGACATGACTTTTTCCTAAATAATGACAATAAAAATAACTTAGAATTTGCTAACTCAAGAAATTTGTTAGGAGAAAACCAACAGCAGCTCAAACTTCCATGGGTAGTTTTCTTATAAACTTATTTTTTTTAATTATTTTGACCTTTTTATTTAGGTGTAAGTATATTCAGTAATATACATGCTGTGCACTAATCTTAGGTGAATGTTGATTGATGAATTTTTACATAAATATTTATATGTGTGCAAGCACATATACACACGCCAATGTAAACACCACCTACATTTAGATACAAAACATTTCCAACATCCTTTTCCTAACTTTTCTCCTCATAGATGAGCTTCACCTGTTTGTGAACTTCAGCTAAATGGAATCATACAGTGTATCTTCCTTTTTGTCTGGTTTCCTTCACTTGATAAAGTGTCTGTAAAATTCAACTGGGTATATCTGTAGCTTCTCTTTCTGAATATATGACATTTTATTTATCCATTCTTCTATTGATGGATGTCTGGGTTGTTTCCAGTTTTGGGCTACCATAAAGATAGCTGCAATGAACATTCTTCTACATATCTTTTGATGAACCTATACAAGCATTTTCTAAGGTATATATGCAGTGTGCTATAGGATTGCTGAATTTTAAGATAGATGTGTTGTTAGTTTTAAAGCTACTGCCAGCAGTTTTTCAAAGTGTTTGGGCCAATTTAAACTACCATCAGAACCATATAGCATGGCAATTATTCCACATGTTTTCCAACACTTGGAATTTGGCAGTATTTTTCAATTTCAGCCTTTCTGGGTGAGAGTATAAGGGTATATGATTGTATTTGATTTTGCATTTCTCTATGACCGCTGATGGTGAGCACCTTTTTATAGATGTCTTGGTCTTTTATGTGTATTTGCTCAAGTCCTTTGTCCATTTTATAAATTTGCTTACATGTCCTTTTCTTTTTGATATGTATAAAATCTTTGCCAGTCTATGATTTGATGAAGAGGAATTCCATTTGATCATTTAAGTATCTTTTAAAATATGATATTTTCTAATTTATCTCTTTTATCTTCTAGTTATTGAGTGAGATTGATGATCCGGCACTAGTTACTGTATTTTCTAAACTAAAACTGAAAATTCCCCAGGATAGCTTTTTGAAGAAATACAAGTTATTAAAATTGTGTTCATTTAAAAATCTAACTACACCAGAAAACTAACAAAACTTTAAAGTGTTATAGCTACCAGAACTTGCAAATTCATTTTAAGATCAAATTTGTGCATAATGGTTGCATTTTTATGGATTGTATGCCCTTTCTGGAACATTAGGGCTCCTGGTGTAACCAAACTAAATGATCCCTCCACCAGCTCTGTGTGAAAGGCCATGTGCAACAGTAAAAAGAAACCTAAAAAGTTGATAGTCAGAATACTGAGTTTTTCTGAACTCCCAAGAAGCTAAGCCAAGGAAAATACTGTGAGCATTCATTTCTTGGGGTAGCTGAGGGAGTAAATAATCTCAAAGGTCCTCATTTTAGCTGTTTAAATGTTAGTAGATATTTTATATGTTTGTAAGACAAAAACTTCAGCTATAAATGAGATGAACTCCTAAGCACAGTAAGTCTTCACTTAACAAGGTGGATAGTTCTTGCAAACTGCGGCTTTAAAGGAATGAGTTAATAATGAAACTGTGACCATAGGCTAATTGCTATAAACAAGAATTAGTTTCCAAAAATATCACCAAAGCTCTAAATATTCAAAACGCTTCTAATATTAAACAATACTTTGTGCACATTTATTTGTCAACCTGCTATTCCAGTTCAAGGTTACGGGTGACTGGAACTTCTCCCAGCAGCTCAGGGAACAAGCAGGAACCAAACCGAACAGGAACACCTCCCTCAAAGGGCACTCCCACACTGCACTCACTTGGACTGGGATAATTTAGGCAAGTCAACCTGATGTACTCACCTTTGGTATGCGGGAAGAAACCAGAGTGCCAGGAGAAAATCTATGCAGACATGGGGAGAACGTGCAACTCCACAAAGACAGTGTTAGGGAAGAGGTATCTATTTTCATCATCACTATAAGGAGGAAATGTATTATCCACGTGAATAGGACATACCAATGCTTTGGAGCACCCTTCTTTGATACCACCCTCTTCCCTCCTTTTCTAAGAAATTTTCACCATCCTGAACTTCGGGTGCATCATTGCCTTAATTTAAAATTTTACCATATTTGCAGGCTATCCCTAAACAATAAAGTGTTTGATTTAGAGGTGTTTAAGATTTACAACATACATTTTAAATGTACTTTATATTGTACAAGTTCCTCTGCAACTTGTTTTCTACCTCTCGAGCTTCACGCTTGTCAAGATGTGAGCCAGTCGGTGCACGCAACAGTAATGAAAGATCTAATTCTTGTCTCAAAGTTCTGTGTTTCAGTTTCCTCCAAGGTCCTCAAGGAGAGTTTAAAGTGAATCATTTCTCAATATTCTTTGAGAGCTGAAATTCTAATTTTAGCTTTTACAGTAACGAGTGTAAAGTTTGCCCTAATAATATAGCACTGCTCAAAATTATTGTGTCTGTATCTTTGATCAGGCACACAGTCCCCTTGGGAAATGTGCCATGATATCATTTTCAGACATTGTGGCAAAATTTAAAGATGAATTCAACATAAAATTTCAGTGAGATAAGTTGTTTTAGTGCCATGTTTGTAATGACCAGAAAAGACAGCACTCACAATGCAAAAATGCAAAGTTTATTTTTTTAAATAAAATACTATGTTCATATCTATACAAATAATTATTACAACCATTAAAATGTTACATTTACCAATAAAAATTTCAAAACTTTAAACAAGAGCATGGTTCAGAATATTCACACCCTAATACAATGCATTTGTAAAAAGATGTCAAAATAAACAGGACCTATTCTTATTTACAACTGTAGGACAATCCTGATCATATTATACATATCTGCTCTGGATTCCATTACAAAACAAATTAGTTCCCATTAGAATTATAAATCAAGTGATTTACAGTAACAGGACAGGGTGCACAGCAGATATTGCTGGCATGGGAATAGATACAAATATCACTATTTAAGAACTACAGTTAGGTTTTTTTCTGGTGACTGCCCTACAGTTCGCTTTTCACCCAGTGTATCTATAAATAATTTGTGAAGGTAATTATGTTCTCAGATTTTTCCACCTAAGTTTACCAAAATGAATATATCTTATATATATGGCCTGCTGAAAGTGGAAGCAAATCTTTTCTTCACAGTAACACAACTGCAGCATTTTAAGAAACACTGTCTGGTCCCTTCTTAAAAGATCAACAGTTCAACTCCCCTTAAAGTTTACCAATATAGTCAATTTCAGTGCCTCAGTGACCTTACAGATGAAAAATGGTTTTAAGACTTAAGGAATGGGAAAAGAGATCCAGAAAAGTAAAGGGATTTAGTTTGGAGTAAACTTTAAGTTCTTATGACACAGTATGGTGCAAAGCTGTATACACTACACAGTCAAAAAAATTAATGATCATCTTATTTTTTAAGCATTAAATTACAAGTGAAGGTTATTTGCTATGCTGCATGAAATCTCCAGTGACAGATTATGCATCATCCAAGATAACACCAGTTTGGATATTATCTCCAACATTTTCAACCCAAATTGGCTCATGTTTATAAAGCATCTGAACACACGCATGAACCAGAAAAAAATTAAAGTTGATAGGGTTTATGCAAATCTAAAATAAGGATGTTGAGTGACCAACACACACAAGTTGAATTTAAAAGGAGTTTTGCTTCTAACTAGTACGTTATTTTTTATTTTTATTTTTTAAAGATCGGCATTGAAGATGGCTCAGAGAACAATAAGGCAACAGTGAGATACATCAGCTGTATTTGTCTCCTAGGTGTTTGATTACACAGCATGTACCATCCGGCTGGTCCTTTGCTATAACAGAGGAGTGGGTGAGTGATATGTTCCAATGGCTGGTCTTGTGACCAGAGGCACAGTTTCAGGTAAAGTGCAGTACCAGGGTAGAGGCATGTGGGCAGAACTAGAAGCTCTGTATCTAAGAAGGTCCTCAGCTCTTCTTACTAGCATATCTGGACTGCCTCAGTCTAAACCTGTTGTCGCCCAGTCTAGTAGAAACATTCTCAGAATCACTGAGAAGTATAGAATGCAGAGAATATGATTAAGTCAAAAAAGCAACAACAGCAGCTGTTTTCTATTGAACTCCAGGGAAGGAGAAATAGTAGCATTCAGCCAAAAAGTTATGTCAAGAAGAAACTAATTTCTGGATTTTAATTTGCATGCATGTTTCAGAAAACCATCACTGTGGTTTAACTTCACACTTACTTATCGGGCTCTTACTATTGCCCTCTGGATATACACAGTCATAGGTAATTATCTCCAGGTAAAGGAAGGATCTATAATAATGACTTCCAGTTTCCTAAAGATATCAACTCAACACCATCTGATTTTGGTACCACCTTTGCCCTTTCTTCACTCCATCATGCGAAAAAAACCAAGTTCATTGAAAAAAGGAACAGCGCTATATGGCATATTAAAAGTTGCAATCCAATCCCGAACTAATTTTAAGAAATTGTTATTGCCCCTTACTAGACTTTCTAGAATAGGAGATCATGGCTCCCAAAGTCAGGAACTGGTGGGAATCACTGATTTGGGAACATGACTCATTTCCACACACTGACACACAGTGGCGGGCCAATCAAAGCTTCAAGACAAAGGAGTAATCCTGTTGCTAAGGAACTGACCAGGTTTCCTGCCACCTGTTCCCAGAAATGGAAAAAAGTAAAAACAGAGCGAGGTACCTATGTAGCAAAGGAAAAAGTTAAGGTGTGTATTTGTAAGTCTCTGCCCTTTTGCAAATTTGAAAAACTTTACTCTCATTAAAATTTCTACATTTTTTTAGAATATAAATGTTAGCCTCTCCATGAAATGGCTAATATTAGAAGGCAAGAGCAAGGCAAGTGAATTATCTGTAAAATGTTTAAAAAATGGTGTATCTTAAGAAGGATGATTTAAAGCAAGTTATCCTCATTGCAATTCACCATGGTGTGTGACTGAAAAATTGCTGCAAGAGAATATTCCTTCCTTAGTCTTCTTTTTTCACAGTTCTGATATTTTAAATTTTATAAAGCATGATCACTCTGGTATTTTCACTTCTTAACCCAGAAAAAGGGTGCCACCTCTGGTATCCCCAAAAGGTGTTAGAATAAAAAAAATACATTTTTTCTGATGTGGTATAAAACACCCCAAAACACCCTATATGTACCCCCCCAAAAAGAAATGCCATCAAATTTGATTTCCTTTATCCATGATTAAGACATTAAACACATAAGAAATCTGGTATTTTTCACCTCGTTAGAAGTTACTGTGTTAAATGTTTAGAGGAAACAATCACTTTCTGTAATTGATTCTATATAATCAATAAAACTGAAAAAGAGAAATAATTTCATCAATGACTCTCACTAATGACATACACAAATTTGTATTATTTTCAGAAATTATAAAATTACTTGTGGAAATGGTTTTACTTTCTGTGTTCATATATTAGCAAACCAAAAATAATGTTGAATTTATTATAACCAAATCTGACCACATTTTCTGCCATTCCTTTACCAAAAATTATATTCAGATGACTAGATATTAAAAATAAATTTCCTTCTAAAATCACGTAGCTCTATTTATCAAAAACTGACTACTACTGCTAAATCTCATATATTCATAATTTTCAGTAAGATTATTATGCTGTGAATACTCTCAGAATTGAGTTCATATATAAAATGATCTATTACTTACATATGCATATTTTCATAAGATAATTAGAGCTACATGCAAGCCAGAGACCAGTTATTTGCAGATGGTGACATTTTTCTTCAGGTGGTTAAATAAGCCTTACCGAGGGGTAGAGTCACATTCGAGATCAGAGAGTTAAGTTTTTGAAATAAAAGGTCCAAGAAATATCTGAAAGTACCAAGCTTGATACCTTTCCAGCGCAATGTTCAAAATGAGCTTCTCCTTAGCCTGTTACTTTATTCCAAATATATCTGATAGTCACCAATTCTTCAGAACTCACATGCTATGTGCCTTGTGTGTGTGTGTGTCTGTGTGTGTGTCTGCAGGGAGAGCAGGGAAAGGAGAGAGCAACGAAAATGAATAGTAAAACACAATGAAAACCATCCTTCTGGAAATTAGTAGTAGGACCTTTCAAGTACAAAGAAAAACTTGAATGTTAAAGCTTAAAATGCAAGATAATTAAAAAATAAGTCATAAAGCCCACTTTTTTCTCAATAAAATTTTAACTACCAGGTGTATCTGTTATTTTGTTAAATGACTTATTCGTGAAGCTCTCCTTCTTCTCCCCATGACAATACAGAAGTTTTTCTTGTTTACAATATTTTTTGCCCCCAGGAGGCTGCTTCAGTTGGCAGCAGGGTTAGGAAATTTTGGTAAGAACAGTTGAAGAGGCACAAATGACCCTTTGCTGAGTCTTTAGAAGAGGTATTTGCTGGAGTTAACTGCTCTGACCAAGCTTCAGGAGTTTCTTTCAGGGGGAAGAAATGACACGTTGGTCCTTGGGTTTACTTCATAAGAAGAGCAGACAGAACCAGTTAGAAGCATCTCTCCACTCCATCTCATTTTTGGCAGAATATAACAACAAAAAGTAATGGATTTAAGAATATGAGGACATCTTAGACTCTAAAAAATATGGAGCTTATGAGAGGGGGAGGACATGGTGGGTGGGAGAGAGGGGTCGAGGGAGTAAATGTGATAGGGTGATGGCACTAGAACTTTGGTGGTGGGTGAGTGAAGCATATATACATACATAGGAAGTTGTGAAGCTGTCCTCCGGAAATTATAGTTTTGTAAATGAACAGCAATCAATAAGATTTGATTTTAAAAATGAATATGAAAATTATAGTTGTTGTCTTAGTTTTTTCTTTTTAAGATCTCAAAATTCAGTGTGTGTGTGTGTGTGTGTGTGTGTATCTATGCACAGATACATATGAATGTGTATTTTAAATTTATTATTAACTTCAGTAGGGCTTTTTAAAGTCCGTACATCGGGTTTTTCTGCATTTTAGCAGGTTTCAGGTCCCAATTTCCCATTTTCAGAGGGCAGGCCTGTTTTTAAAGGACAAGTTTATGCTTTTAAATCTAGTCTGAATACACACACTCACACACATCAACATAAAGACAATTTTTTAAGCACCATTTCACATCTACCATCAGGAAAAATAATGAACAAATTCATATTCTCATTATTAATTCTACTATGAAGATAATAATGCAATATACAATGCCAAATATAAATATCAGTAAATTAAAATACTGCTACAACTTAAAACTCTGCTCAGAAATATTTAAAATGTAGGGCTCAACTGATTATGTAGATCCAACACACCATCCACAGATCGGTCTTAATGATTAAACAAATGTGAAAGAATTTATTTCAAGATCAAATAAATAGAATGAAAAGAGAATACTAAGTCAAAAATTAATGAGACAATAATCTTTAACCGAACACATGCAGAACTCTGCAATACAACTGTTTTTATCCTTTATAAAGTGGCCTGATGCAAACGTAAATACAAAAATGGAAAACACCTAAGTATTTCACTTTTCAGCTTTCTGTTTTTAAGGCTAACTGTTTAAGGAAGACCTTTGCTTTAAAGGACCTTGGCACATCAAAGGGTAACATGGCTCCCTATTTTGAAAAACAAGACATGAAATTTAGATGATTTTTGAGTTGTTTAATTAAGAAAGAAGCCACTACCTAACTCAAACCTTGGGAACACTGGCTGATTAAACTACTCATTTATTTGCTTACCGCTTGACTTTACCCATGGACATTCAACTCAACATTAATTCAACACTTGCCATAGGTAAAAAATTGGTTATGAGCCATTATGTTATATCAAACTGTATTTTTGGAGAGCAACTCAGCTATCTCAACTACCTATTTTACAAATTATCAACAATGACTTTAAAATGTAGCTTCATTCCTATTGCCCAGCGCACACCAAGATAATCTCCCCAAACTTCCAGCTGATTAATATTTAGGGAATATAAGATTACAAATCAAACTTGAAAATGTAAATCTGTTTGGAAAATTAAAAGAACACACAAAGCAGCTAAAAATTAAAGATAATTTTTTCTGAAAATGCTGTATTTGGTCATCTCTGACCAAAAATTGATTATACGAACACAGAGACATACACACACCCAATCTCTCTCTTCATGTACATGTATGTTTGCATGCACACACAAATGCATTTGTAATCTCACCCAATACATTTATGTTTAGTCTATTGGTATTTAGACAGCTGAACTGCAATCATGACCTAAAATATGGCTTATGTTATGGGCAGGTCTGTTTGAGGACTGCTTGGAAGAGTCAGAAGCAGAGGAGTTTGCTATTGTAAGCAAAGGTGACATTGCTGAGCCATCAGGAAGAGCTGTAGCTATTTCTGGAAACAAAGACGTCATATTAAAATTAGACAAGTGAGAATTAGTCATGTGCATTGGTGGCATATCAGGGAGAAGAGGAAAACTTGGTTGAGCAAAACCAACAGGTCTGGGAGGAGATAAAATTGATCCAAACCGGTTATTCAAACTTCCACTGTTCACCTTCTCTGTACTAGGATTTGAGAACATTTGATTAGAAAAATAGGGAATTGAAATATCATTGGACAATGTAGGATGAGCAGGAGAATATGGGGGATAGAATGAGGGTAGAGAATTTTGGGGATCTACAGGGATGAGGGCTGGAGTTCGAGTGGCACTAGGCTGAGTAACCTGTGGAATGAAAGAAGTATTAGCATTTATTGGTGGGTTCATGCCACCCTCAGGAATAAAAGGAAAACCAAAATTTTGCGACAGTGTATGCTGGTCAGGTGCTGAATTATCATTAGGTACTTGTGGGCTATCTGGCATGAAACGAACAATACTTCCTCTCTTCTCTGTGGTGGCTTGTTGGCGTCCAAGAATCATACTACCACTTGTCGACAGAGGGAGGTGGGGAAGACTTGGATCAAAGACATTACTATGTCTTTGGTTTCCAGAACGATTTCTTTCAGGTTGACGAATTTTGGAACCACTGCTGTCTTGCAAGGGATGCCTCGATCGCTGGGGAACCGAAGAACTTGTTTGACGGACAGGAGGCCCTTGATCAGCATTTCCATGAGACACAGATGGATGTGGCAAAGCCGGCCTGGCAACCCCATGCATGTTGGTTGTGACTGGAGGGTTCATATGGCCCTTGGTGCCGTGACTGTCGGTAATCCGCATGGGATTGGATTTCTGTACAGAAACATTGGGGCTTGTGTTTCGACCCTGAATATCTCCTGAGGAAGAGGAACTCGAAAAAGGAATATTCAAGGTGCTGGTCCTGGTATTAATTGCACCTAGGTTCATGTCACAACTTTCCCTGTTCTGACTCTCACTTTCTCTTCTAATATGGACGCTTTCGTGAGTTGGAGGACAATTGTATTCAATTGCAGAGGACGGCCCACACTGTGTATTCCTCTGATGTTCTGAGAGTGACCTCTGGCTCCCAATGACTTGATCACCAAGATGAGGCGCAAGTAAACTCTGCATGAAACTTTGGTGACATGTATTTTCACTGTCCCTTGGTGGGATAGCATTTCCTGTTGGTATGCTCTGGACTGGTGGATAAGGTAATCTCTTCTGACGGTCGATAGGTGGGGGACCAGGGTTTTGACTAATTCGAAAAGCCTGGGACTGCATACTCCTCAGTGATGATACGGGGTTGCCTATTTCATTATTTCTTGAAGATTGTACTTCAAAATTACTCTGAGGCTGTTGACTGGCTCCACTTGGCTTAAATGTCTGGCAATCAGAAAGGCGGATATCTGAGGCAACCGTGTGGTCTACACGGCCTTGCATATTATGAATGGCCAGACTCTTGTTCCTGGGAACCTCGAGATAGCTTCTCATTTCAAGCTGATCTGAAACTCTGGAACCCTGAATTGATAAACCCATTCTCTGCTCTGAATTAGAAGATGTCTTTCCAATCAGAGCCTCGGCAGAGTAACTTGAAACGCGATTTCTCTCTGGCCTGTGCGGAGTGCAGGTCATGTCTGATGATCTGGTCACAATACTTGGCTGGGACACCATTTGCTGCTCTATGCCTCTTGATGTCAAAAGTCTCTGCAGTGGGTTATGCCCAGATACATGTTCAGAAGACACCCCTGAACCTTGCTGCCTACTGCCAATATCCTGCTGCTGGTGCATAATTTCTTGACTGAGATGATTCTGGGGATGGTTATGGTGGTTCCGGCTAGTTGAAGGGTTTTCACAACTCTTCTCTGGCTGGGAGCTTCCAAAGTGTTGCTGCATCTGCTGCTGCATCTGCTGATGGTGGGGATGTGGCTGACCACTCTTGGATCGGGATTGGTCAGTTCCATGGTGCTTTGGCTGTAAGGAAAGCTGAGAGGCCGGAGTGCCCTGAACGAGATTCCTCTTTTTTTGCATCTGTACTTCCTGCTGCAAAGTTCGCTGTTGGTGGACATTATGGGGCTGAGAGTGGACAGAGCTCTCTGCATGAGGTACATGATGCTGCAGTTGATATAAGTGATGCCTCTCCCTTAACTGCCCTGCCTGTTGTTGTTGTTGTTGTTGTTGTTGTTGCTGCTGCTGCTGCTGCTGCTGCTGCTGCTGCTGCTGCTGCTGCTGCTGCTGCTGCTGCTGCTGCTGCTGCTGCTGTTGCTGCTGCTGCTTTAAGTAGAGATGGTTACTGTGAAGGTGAGATACCCCTTGAGCTGGAACATGCTGTTGCAGGGCCTGCAGGTGTTGACTGGCCTGGTTTTGCTGCTGCTCAGCAACAGAAGGCTGAGAACTGCACTGAACTTCAGTTTGCCTCAGTGCAGGGGCCACAAAGTTGTTACCGGGTGGAAATAAGCGTGTCAGGCCATCTCCATGTGCTGGGTTGCTAACAGCCACAGCTGAGTTTGAAGAGTTGGGAGGGATCTGACTAACCATCATTTGAGTTTGATCAGAAATGCTATCTGGAGCTTGGTTCATCAAGGGCATATTTTCCAGGCGCAGGGGGGCTGGCTGACAGTGCTTCTGACGTTTAGCTGAAGACAGTAAAAGGTCATCTTGGACAGCACGTTTAGTAGAGTCTTTACGACTTTCATGACTTGGCTTTAAGAGTGGTTCCTGAATCTGTGAATTTGGTATCGTGCCAGTCATAGTGTTTAGCTGTTCTTGGGAATAATCCGTCATCAGAGATGGTCCAGGAGGCTGACTGGCATAGGAGTTAGATGAAACAGTCAGATTAACTGTCGCAGGAACAACTGTTTGCTCTGAAGTTTGGGATAAACCAGCACAGCTGACCAGAGGATGGCTGATGCTACTCTGATGGATGAGATTATTCACGCTTAAACTGGTGATGCTTGGTGGCTGAGAAGTTGAAACCTGTAAAGAGGCATTTGATGTTTTAATTCCTATAGAACAACTTGGTTTTTCCAGCGGCCTATCCACAGCTGCTTCAATTGAATCCTGTGAATTAAATTCATTTGGTGTTGCTTCTGCCTGCCCTGGGCCATTCTCTTTAGATATTTGTGTTTTGAAAGGCTGGTCTCCCTCTAAAGATGATGCTTCAGTAGGCTTGGCAGTAACTTCCCTTATATCAGCCTGGTTGCCAGCTTTTCCCTTCTCAAGGTTCTCCTGGTCAAAAATAGCTCTTGCTGCAAGAGCGACTATATCAGTTTGCTCAACAAAGGGACAGCTGTCACACGTATTAGTTGTCACACTGCTGGTCACATCCTCTCTGGTTGTTTCAGGAAGCATGGATGCAACTGAGAAACTCCGACTACTGCCAGAGCTGGTTGACATGGGCGAGTCAGCCTGCCTACCGGTGAGCAAAGAACCACTAATAATCTCCTGATCGGGGATGCAGGAATGATGCTGTCCCGAGTCTCTATCATCACTGTTCATCAATAACAGCTCCCGTTTGGGATGTAAATCAACATTCGAATCAACCATTTTAGAATTTTCTGAAGAAAAGTCAGGATGGTCCACCTGAATTGAAAGAGATGATTTCTGAGGGTCTTTTTCTTTAGACAGACCAGATAGCAAAGCAGTTAGGCCCTGCCCCTTTAAGAGACTTGTGGTTTGCATTGCTTCTGATGAGTCTTGTTCAACCCTGCAAGGCTCGGGAATGATTTCTACCTCGGAAACACAGTCAGTACTTGTAGTGCTTGTAGTAGATGACATACCAGAAACCTGAGAAGCCAAAACATGCGACTCATTTGGAGACGGAATCAAGATGTTGGCCGAAGCGCAGGATTTGTCAGTTTCTGAAAATGCCAAACCAGTTGGAGGCTTATCTTGAGATGTCTCTCGTTGTAAAGTGGAGTCAGGATCTTTGGATTTTTCAGGGGCCACTGCAAAATGTTCACTTGTTACAGATTCTTGGGAGGGTGAGCTAGACTCTTCTGCTGATTTCGATTTGGATACAGGCTTGGGTATCACTGATTCAGAATTCAGAACGCCCAAAGAATGTGAACCAGAAGCACTTACACCATTTGCCTGGGACATAGTGACAGACGGTAACACAGCGGGGAGGCTTTCCAGCAGTCCTTCATTACATGACGGCCCTGCCGAGCCTTCTGTGCTGGGGCAGTCGAACTTGCCCACATCTCTGACTGGAGTCAGGGGGCTTGCTGACTTGTTTGCTGCTAAGTGTTTCTTGGTGCCCGGCTTCTTATTCAACCTTTTTGACCTCATGTTAGACAAAGGAGCTACTGTGTTCATTGAGGGAGTAGTCACTAGGTTATAATTACTGGGTAGTGTGGCTGAATTATCTGCTGTCATGGGAGATGCTACAGTTGTTGTTAATGAAACACAGTTAACTGGGGTGGTTTGACTATTTGTGGCCGTGTGAGGATTGGCAGGCTGGCTAATAGACAATTGTACACAGCTTTGCCCAGCCATCTGTGATATGCTTTGATTGAGGCTGGCCAATGCACCAAATGTATTCAGGGCAACATTGGTATTTGGATCTTCGCTGGTGGTGGGTTGAATAATTTGCATAGGGGTTTGATTCGTAGTTCCTGATGAAGACATCACAGGCTGCAAAGCAAAGAGCTGTCCATTTAAAGAAATGGTTTGAGGCTGTTGTTGGTTTGACATGGTAACAGAAAAAGTTTGGGTTGAATTAGATGTTGATAAGGATGAAGGTCTTGGTAATATGTGGACGAGATGCTTTCCTCCAAAAGTTTGTGGGGTCGAAACATTTTGCACTGGATTATTACACCCTATGATAGTATTGGCTCCATTGACAGGGAGTCGAACAGAAGCAGGAGGTGGAGCAGAGAGGAGCGGCAAAGGATTCTGATTAGCTGCTTGTATGATTACTATCTGTTGACCTACCGTTTGGTTGGGCACCTCTGCCCTCATCACTGTTGGGCACGGGGTGGTGCTAGGTGGCTGAAGAATGATAACATTTTGATTAGCTGGAGCTGCATTCACAGCTGGCCCAACTGGCTGAGCCATCTGAATCACCTGCATTGCTGAATTCAATGGAAGGATATTTTTTGGAGGCTGAGATTTAACTTGTGGTTGGGTAATCAGTGGCTGCATAGGTAAAGATGGACAAGAAGGCAAGGTTACAACTACTTGCTCAACTGGTTGCCCATCTGCTGGAACGGAATTATTCAAGGTGATGCCTGTAGCCACATGTCGACTGTGGTTGCTTGTGGTGGAACTAGTCCCAGACTCATTTAATACTGGCGTCACAGCAGAAGACGCTGTCTGGCTTAAGGGCTGAATAGTGTTTCCTGCCAGTTGCAAAGTAGTCCATGTTGTCTGTGTGTTGCCAGCCGAGGAAATTCGAGTAAGGCTATTAATGTTTTTCAGTTCTGAAGTACTAACAGCTGAAGAAGGCAAAGAACATGAGAGGGTCCAACCACTGTCCAAAGGGTTTGCAGAAAGAGTGCTGACAGGAGTGGTGCCCTTTCCTCCCCCAGGGGCAGATGATGGCACCACTGCGGTAACACTTGTAGAGTCTACACCTCTGCTACTGTTTGCTGGACAAGAATCCCCTGCAGACCTGGGAGGCTGGGAGCTGACCGTGGTGGTGACTGAAACAGCAAGAGTGGTTTGAAAATCACTTCTGAGGTCCTGTGCGCTCAGGCAGGGCTTGCCTGCATGATGCACTTTAGTGGCAGTTGATGAGGAGCTGGAGGTGATGCTTGTGGCACAAGGAATTGTCTTCTGCAATAATTTGGGGCTCTCTTGTCCATTCTTATTTTCAGAAGAATTTTGATCATTTGGAGATGTATGCAAGGGACGATGTTGCTGAGTCTCAGGCCCAACAGGAACAGCAATCAGTGAGCCACTGGTGGCACCAAGCATACTCGATTCGCTCTCAGAGGTGGAAATCTCGAGAATATTTTGAGTAGAAATGGTAGCAGGAAGACAAAGAGGAACAGGCTGATTGGCAGCCAACGCAGAAACCGTGGTTTGGTGCCATGGCTTGTTTTCAGAAGGGTAAACTCCAGAAATAGACACAGGAGTCACAAGATTGCAAGTCCTCTGTACGGGCACCACATTGGCAGTTTGCTTTTGTAAATTATGACCAACATTAAAGGTTATCCCCTGAACAGCTGTTCCCTGGCCGTTTCCACCAGGCTGACTCCCGTTGGAATAAACAATGATATTTTTTTGAACCTGGTCACTGGGAATAACAACAGAGACCTTTGAGTTTTTAAGATTTCCTTTCCAGTGGATTGTGGGATCATCATATAAGCATATGTCATTTGCTTTCAGTAATTCAATATATCGGCCATTTTCCTTTTGAATTTCTTCTAGTTGTTTACGAAGCTTTTTAATTTCTTCAGCTATAATAGAAAAATAAAAATGAAAAAAGTACTTGTAAAGGTCAGTATTTATAATAGCTTAAGAAAGAGCTGTGCATCAAACTACTGAAATCTAATTCTAACATTCTAAATATATCAATTGATCATCTTCAGTGCTTTTCTAATACAAGTTCTTTCTTCTTTTTAGAGTGGTATTCAGACCTCTATCCCATTTTTTTAAAAGCATATATCTTTAAAGACCAATAGTCCAAAGGTCAATAATTGCTCATAATAGAGAAATCTCAAAACTTCAATTTAAAGATTCCCAATAGGGCAGCTACAAAGGTGGGAGTAAGGGAAGCCCTACGGATTCCAAGGTAACATGACAGGAAAATAATGTCAATATAATGGTATTTAACTGCTGCAACAGCTAATCTCATTTGTGTGGTGGTAACAGATAATCTCTAGTTTTTACTTTTCTCTTTGAAACAGCAGAGACCAAAAAGAACATGTAAGAAGTAAAAAGGGAGAGCAGCAAAGAAAGCCCAACAGTGAGCTTGCATTTCCTGAGTAGGGCTACTGAGTGATGAGATCTCTGTCACTCCCTGCTCCTTTCAAAGGGAGAGAGCATCACCCATAGAGCCCATGCATGGGGCAGCCTGGTGGCTGGGACCACATCCCAACCTGCCTTGCCACAGTTTTCTCCCCCTTTCCTCTGCCAAAGGCAGTTAATCCCCTAAGCCAAAGCCCTAGAAGGTAGCCTGCAATGAAAAGTTTTGTTCAAACAAAGGTGAGCTAAAACTAGAAGATTATTTTTCTCAGATGTTTAAATGAAGAAGAAAGATGTTAACATGCCATGCATATTAGAAGCTAAGGCAATTATTATGGATCAAATAATAATGAAGACTGTTCTCACCGACTGCACATTTACTACATGCCCGGTGCTTTTCATTCTTTGTAACAGTTAATACTATTACTAATGACAATAACAATAATAGCAGGCACTTATAGAGCATTTACTATGTGCCAGGCTTTACTCTAAGTGCTTTGCCTGCATTATCTCATTTAATCCATTTAACTATCATGAGATGGGAATTACCTATTGTCATCACCACTTTTGGATGTGAGACACAGGTTCAGATTAGTTAAATAATTCGTCTAAAGTCAAGCAGATGGGGCCTCCCTGGTGGCTCAGGGGTTCAAGTCTCAGCGCTATGAAGCTATCCCAGTCACTGCAGCATGAATTCGATCCCGATCTCGATCCTGATCCCGATCCCAATCCTGGCCAGACAGCTAACCCACATGATGCAGCAGACCTTTCCTGTCTCGCCTTCTGCTCCCCTCAGCAGTGTATTTCAATAGTCAGTCCACCTATTCTGCTCCCCACTCTGTCTCTGGTGAATCCTCTCACCCCACCCCACCCCGCCACATCTCTGGCCTACACCCCAGTTCTTGTATGTGTCAATAAATAAAAATAAATCTTCCCAAAAAATAAATTAACCAGATGGATACTATAGTTATCCTCATTTTAAAACAGGGAAGCTAAGTTGGAGAGGTAAGTAACTGGTCAAAGGTTCGAGTAAGTAAAAGAAGCTGAAACTCAAACTCAAATAGGCCTGTCAGCCAAGGCACTGCACTAACCATCATGTTAGACTACCAAGTGGATCATGAGGATGTTTAAGATAGCATTGTATTCAGACTCAAGCTGCCCAAGTGCTGCCCCAACCCAGGGCTGACTGTTGGGCTTTTCCCGAAACTCATGCAACTTACACTTTTTTAAATAGTTTCCCTTTTACCTAAGTTAACTTGATTGTTTCAGCCTCATTAGAACAGTCCACACCATTCTGGACTTATCACCCCTTCTACAGGGTGCATCAAAATGGTTACCAAACATGCTATGTATCTATCAGAGAGTATCACAAAAAAGGCCCTGTACCATAAATGACAGCTGAGCGAGGTGAGGGCTAAGCTGACATCTAACTAAAAGGAAACAAGAATTCTGAAGTTTCACCTTCTGGAGGTGTTTTCCAATATCCTTCCCACTTCTTATGATAAACAGAGCCCAACATTGCCCAGCCTCGGCAAGTTCTACCTTTGTTTCTTTCCTTTTAAAGTTATCTTCTTTGTTGTCACAGGAAAGTCTCTCTGCTTTTGTCAGATCCATAGGTAAAGGACGATTGAAATGACCTACCACTATGAGCTTTACAATGGCCTGGGCTATTTTTCTCTTTAGCTTTTACATGGAAATCTCTTCTTCAGCGCAAGCACAAAAACAGAACACAGTGGAGAGGAGGAAAAAACCAACTCTATCTAAAAGCCAAATAACATTAGACAATCAGGAAGTCTGACACACACAAAACATGCAGTATAAACAAATGTGAATGGCCTGTTTTGGCCTTTTGAGTAAATTCACAGTCAAGTCTTGACACAGGTATATCCTCGTCTTGTTTTTAAATTACACTGATCAGGACTCCCTGATCCTTCCTCTTATGGGATTCCCCTGAAAAATCCAACTAAAATAAAGGAGATTCAATATTGTTTGTGCCATGAGGTAAGCAAACATGAAGTGCACAGAAGAGTCCAAAATCAGAATGATGTATGACTACAAGATCAGAGTTGCTCACAGAGGAGGAAGGAGGTAAACCTAAATCAATAGTTTGCAGCACTGTTCTCCCAGACCTATTGAAACCATGGTCCTAACAAGGTTTTTTTTTCCTTCCCATGAAAAACACCTGTTTGTTTTTTTTAATTTGAGGTAATAGCAATAAAGCTTTTAGGCCAAAAAAACCAAAAAACAAAAACAAAAAAGCCTTCTCTTCCCACATAAGTTGCACTGTGACAAAGACCTGAATATTTAAAAAACAATAAAAAGTGAAAATTTTAAAATCTTTACCTTGTTCATTGTTTCCTCCATTAAGTAGGAGCTCATCATTTTGCCTTTTCAATTCTGTTATATATTTAAAAGCTTGGTCCAGAATCATATTCTTGCTCTGCCAAAGAAAATTAACCACTTAAATGTTTCATTGAAGGGTAAGAACTTGCTGAAGGAAAACTGAAGCTTTGGTTTTATCATATATTTGTATCTTTTCAAAATTTAAAACAGACACCATGATCAAAAGCTTCTACTATTCATTTTTCATTTAGTAAACAGTTATTGAGCATTTATTATGTGTCAGGCTCTGTTCTAGACACTGAGGATTTAATAAATAAACTAAGATCCTGCTTTTGTGGGATCTTTTTTATATATATACAAAATTAGGTGGTGATGAGTGACAACAAGAAAAACAAGACCAGTTAAGCAGGAGCTAGAGTAATGACAGGTGACCAGGTGATTCTGGACTATGAAGTGAATGTTTGTGATCCCTAAAATTCATGTTGAAACCCTATTCCCGGGGCCTCCCTGGTGGTGCAATGGGTTAAGTCTCAGCACTATGAAGCTGTCTGCAGCCACTGCAGCACTAGTTCAATCTCCTGCCAGGGAGCTTCCCACATGGCACAGCAGACCTCTCCTGCCTTGCCCTCTGCTCCCCTCAGCAGTGTACTTCAGTAGATCCACCTGTTCTGCTCTCTACTCTGTCTCTGGTGAATCCTCTTACCACTCCAAACCTCTGGCCTACACCCTAGTTCTTGTATGCATAAATAAAGAAATCTTTAAAAAAAAAGAAAAAGGAACCCTACTCCCTGATGTGATAATATTTTGAGGTGGGGCCTTTGGGAGGTAAGTAGGTTATGAGGGTAGATCTCTTATGAATGAGATCAGTGCCTGTGTAAGAAAAGGCATGAGAGAGGTGACAGTTCTGTCATCAGCCAAATGTTGACTCCATCACGGATTCTAGGACACCATGGAAGAGAAATGATTATGGTTGCCTTTCAAAGAAACTTGTGAGAAAAAAATCCCAAAGCAGGAAAATTAGATTTGATTAGACAAACACCAATATATACTGAGCAGCTACTATATATTGAGATATAGAAAAAGAAAAATAAATCAGAAGACATAGGATTGCACTTCGGATTGCTTTTGAACTAAGGAAACAAAGTCCATTTTAAAAAATAAATTTATGCAAGACTAAGTACCACTCATAGGGGAGAATGAAAAGAAAGCAAAGCTGAAGTCTGTACCAAGGGAAATAGCATTGAGAAGCAAGGACATTTGATCTGGCCCTCCAAAGGTTCAGGACTGGGAAGCACCAGCTACCACAGAGGAAGGGATGAGGTATTGGGCTAAAATCAAGAGGATGGGAGGAATGCCTTCTTATGAAGCAGTAAGAACCAAGTCCCACACATACATCTAATACAGCTGAATGACTTCCTCTTCTTAACCCGACAGCAAGAGATAAGCTTCCTTTCTGTGAAAATGAAACCAGAGAGTTTCTACCAGAAGTGGACAAGATGAGGTTTCTAGGTGAAAACAAGGGATCAAGTAAAATTCTACCGACTAAAGCATGAGACTCTCCAGCACCCCCTTCTCCAACTGAGCTATCAAAATGAAACATATGAAATATGTATTGAAAGGAACATACAGAGAACCAAAAAAAGACCCTTGAAAACTAAAAATATAAGACCTGACATTAAAAACAGAAGAGTAGGAAGAGATTAACTGGTTAAGATTGAAAAAGAAGTTTAGTCTCAAAAAGAAAAAAAGGGAAAATAGAAATTATGTAGTACATTGACCAACTAGAAACTGTACTAACAGACTTTTGGAAGTGTGAGAATCAAATATAGGAATATAGAAAATTAAGCAAATAAAAAAAAAGAAGCAATTATTAATTCAAAAAAACCAAAAGTTACACATGAAACGAATCGTATTAATAGCAGACTCTGTGGTTCAAACATTAACAATATTTATCCATGAAAAATATTTAACAATAGCAGCAACAAAATTAAATACTGATTTAATCAAAAGTTAGAACAGAAGTATACTGGGAGAATTAGACAAGGGAAAGCCAGGGAGATAGCATAAAAGAAAGTCAACAGATAACATCTAAAATGGAAAAATTAAGATACATTAATATAAGCATGTTATTTCAAAATATAGTGGTAAATAACCGAAGAAACAGTTGAGAATGGTTGACTCTGTAATAGTTGCTCTATGAGAGTTGGGAAGCAGGCAGCAGGAGACTGTGGTTTTAAATTTTCTAGTGTACTTGTTATATACATATATTCATTTTTTACACACATGAATTTAAGTACAAATCAATGAACAAAAAAGGCTGATACAAACAATAATATATCATTAAAATGGAATGCTACACACCCATTAAAAATGAAGGAGCTCATATGAGTAGAAATGAAAAGGCAGATTAAGAAACAACACTGAGGGCCTCCCTACTGGCACAGGGGTTAAGTCTCAGCACTATGAAGCTATCTCCAGCCACTGCAGCACAAGTTTGATCCCCAGTCAGGGAGCTAATCCACATGATGCAGCAGACCTCTCCCGTTTGCCTGCTGCTCAGCAGTGTATTTCAGTAGATCTACCTGTTCTGCTCCCCACTCTATATCTGGTGAATCCTCTCACACCCCCGCATTTCTCTACACCCCAGCTCTTGTATGCATAAATAAATAAATCAATCTTAAAAAAAAAAAAGAAACAGGGCCTCCCTGGTGGCGCAGCGGTTGAGTGCTGCGCTGTGGAGCTGTCCGCAGCGCGTGATGCGAGTTCGACGCCCAGCCAGGGAGAATCCCACATGGCGAGGCAGACCTCTCCTGCCTCGCCCGCTGCTCCCCTCAGCAGTGTATTTCTGATCTGCCTGTTCTGCTCCCCACTCTGTCTCTGGTGAACCCTCTCGCCGCCCCACACCTCTGGCCTGTAACCCCAGCTTGTATGTATAAATAAATAAATCTTTAAAATAAAAAAAAAAAAAGAAACAACACAGAGCATCTATACAGACATATTCATAAAGCAATTTCGGAAAGGTGTTTAACATTTTAATAGTGGTTACAACTTGGGAGTAGATGTCTGGTGTTTTTTAACTTTTTTATATCTTCCATATTGTTTCCATTTTTTTTCTTCTGTGACTATGCTTTACCTTCGTTAAAGAACCAAAAGCTATATTCATTAGAGAAAATGGTCAGATTTTAATAAGATGAGATTTACGTAGTGTGGACATTGATAGGGCATGGAGAATAGGCTAAAGAAGAGCTCCATGGAAGATTCCAGTAAAAACTGAAAGATAGTAAAGAACATGAATTGGTAGAAAAATAGAAGAAGTGCCTGGTAAAAAGACTGGCACATATATGGATGTAATCATAGGACTGAATAATTCAAACTCTGAATTAAAATAAAGATTTAGAAATTATATGGTCCATTTGATTATATAGGAAACCATACTAGAAGAGTGCTGGGAGTGTGGGAAGAATTAAAATACGGCAAATAGGAAATTACGAAGGTGAAAAACAGTGAAGTAAAAAGGTGTAAGTGACAGGAAACACAATCATTCTGAATACAGAAACAACTTAGGGAATTATCTGTTCACAAGTAATGAATGAAATGAGAATGGACTCTTTACCTGCTTCAGCGCAGGGGAACATGGGATCAGCTCTCCTATTCTGTTTATCCCAGCATTGATTTTCTTCTTTCTATGCCTCTCCACTAGATAGAGAGGAAAATTCATTTATCAAAACTTATAATACTATTTCCAGAGTGCCTTATTCTCCCTATAAAAGAAATTTAGGTAAAATCCCTAAAAAAATCTTACTAACAATATGTACTGAAGACAACTCTAAAAGGACTTCTAAGATTGTCCTATTTCAAGGTTAGAAGGAAAGTGATATAAATAAATATTAGCATTTCAAAGAATGTGATCTATAATAATTAAATTCAGATTATAAATAGATTATAAATAGAAATCGCAACACTAATGCCTTCTACCCACAGTGATAAAAGGGATTTGAAAGGTAGTAAATAAACATCTTATTCTGAGGAGCAGCAATAGCCTACCAGGGTTCAACCCATCTTTATCTGGATAAAATTTCCTTTATTAATTACGTGGTTACACAAATTAGTTTCTTACATACGTTTTTCAAAACCTGACTCAAAAAACGCTCATCCAGCTTTTGACTATACTTTCAGTCTTTCAGATAAAAATCAAACACTTGTTTTCTACATTTCTTCCAATAATTCAGGATTCAGAAACTTAATTTAAGTCTGTTGACATTTCAAGTACCTCTAAGTTCTACAGTCTGCTGTTCATTGCTTTCCTATTCCTTTAGGTGGCCTCTGCACAGGGACTCTTCATTCTATTTAGGAGAAATATATCTGCACTGCCTCAGTGGGAAACACTTAAAACACTAACTCCAGAAACATGCTAATCCTTAAATTATCTAAACAGATGATGAGTCAGGAGATGCTAAATAAGTCATTTTCATGAAACTTGGGGGGTGTTTGTTGACACAAAGGAACAGTTTCCTAAGACATAACGAACAGTGATTCTAATAAACACAAAAATTTATAATCAATGACAGTGTAATTTCATTTTGAATGCAAAAAATGCTAACAAATAAAATTTAAATTGTTTCTACCTGCATTGTGTGTCTCCCGGTTTTTCTTTCTGAAACAAAAAGTAGATAAAAGAAACATGAAAATAATGGGAAAATAAGTTTACCTCTTAATACTTTGAAAACCATAAAAGTAAATTTTATGAATCTGTATTTATTGCATCAATAAGAAACCACATGAAGAAATACTTTCTGAATACATATTATGGTATGAAAACCTAACCACAGATACATCAATATAAACTTAGAATCCATAATTTCTGAAAGTAACTAATTCTCTCTTCTTCTGGACTGAGAAGTAACTGATTGGGAAGTAATCAAACACTGAAAACCTCAACTATTTGAAAATTCTGATTTAAGAGCTAATCAACTCTAAGTGATGTGCAAGTAGGTGACTCCTGGTGTTTGTCCCGGCACCCGGCAAGGAATGGCGCTGAATGTGTAAGGAAGACAAGCAAAGTAGAGAAGAAGCATGTCATTCCCAGGGAGGGAAACATGGCAGACACCAGCACCCATACAGACAATTGATATTCGAGCCATTTTTTAAATTGTATATCTTAGGTTATCCAAATTCTTAAGTTTTCTTAAAAGCAAATCTACTAAAAATACTGATTTTCCCTTTTATGTAAAATACATTAGCATTTTCTAATAGCTCTTTGCTAACAAAAGAGAATAGTGATTTTCATATTAATGAAAACATAGACCATGCAATTCTAAGCAAGAAACATTGCCCAAAATGCTAGAACCAGAAATAATTTGTAATCATGCACATATTGGCATTAATGGATTGTAACTGCACAAAATGTCTATTCAAAATGACTTCAACCTAAGTGAACTTAGGACTTACAAAGACTAATATTATAGACGATTAAAATTTTTAGGAAAAACAAAACATTTAGTGGAGATTTGGTATTACACTATTTTAACTCCTGACAGTCATTCTTGTTGAACTCTAATAGACTAAAGAAAACAGGTAACTTTTAACTATATATCCTTTTCAGTGAGTCTATTTCTATTTAGCCACACATATTTTTGGAAAGTAATGGTTTCCTTGGCATCCAAGTGAAAGTCCTCTAAGGACTCCCTATTTAGCAGAGTAGGGACAAATTTTTGCTTCTTATCTTCCCAAACTGTATTATATTTGTGCTGTGGCTACATACCTGTGCTGTTTTTTTGTAGGAGTCTCATTCTCTGTCATTTCTGGCATGGTTACAATGATAGGAACCTTCAAGACATGGAAAGACCACCAGAAAGTTTTAAGTCACTCTAATGTCTTAGAGAAACTGATTAATAGCAATTTGGTCTGAATACCAAAATGCTAAAAAAAAAAAAGACATCATGAAAAAAACGGTGAAATAGGTGTTGTGGATAAAAAAAAGTATGAGCAAACAGAGAAAACAGTGTAACTAACAGATGGAGTACATCATGAATGTCAAGGGTGAAGTACTGGAGAAGAGAAGAGCAGAGAAAGATCATTCTGGGCTTGGAAATCAAGAAAAGCTTAAAGGGCAGTGGATTTGAGCAAGACCTTGAAGGACAAGTCAAACATACTTGAGTTGGGAGAGTATATTCTTTGTTCATGATATTGTTTGAAGCGTAACACAAAACTGAAACTAGAATAATGATCCCCCTTTCTGAACACAAAAAAAAAACAAAAGTGAAAAGCACGTAAACACTGCGAAGCATTCATTCCCGCACTCATTTGCCAGGCTTCTTTCATTTCAAATAGTTACAAGTTTTACATTATCATTTGAGAATCATTAAAGTCTGAGTGTAAGTATGAAAATTCTGTTTATATTTAATATACCAGGATACTAAAGAATATACATCCTTTAGGGAAATAAACACACTCACCAAAAAAGGCTGAACGCAACTATATTAGCATATTAAGGGTAGTAAAGTAAGGCCAAAACTATTATAGGAGATTTCTTTCTCATCTCTGGTTTCAAAAATTTCATTATTTGGGGTCTCCCTGGTGGTGCAACGGGTTAACAGGGTGCAATGGGTTAAGTGCAGCACTATGAAGCTATCCAGAGCCACTGCAGCACGCGTTCCATACCAGGCCAGGGAGCCTTCCACATGGCGCAGCAGACCTCTCCCGCCTCGCCCGCTACTCCTCAGCAGTTGTACTTCAGTCTATCTGCCTGTTCTCGTTCCCACTCTGTCTCTGGTGAATCCACTCACCACCCTATACCTCTGACCTACACCCTAGTTTGTATGCATAATTAAAAAATAAATCTAAAAAAAAAATCTCATTATATGAACTTTAATTTTTATTTATTCATTTATTTTTTTCTCTTCTGAACTTTAATGCTGTTAAATCCCATGGATTGATGTTACCAGCGTGGTCTGTCAAGCTGCGCTGCCTGCTCTGGTGCACTGCAGGAGGCACAAGTATGGTTTGTCATTTTCTCTCTGAGAAAGAAGGCAGCAAGTATGGAATCAAAAGTCAGAAAGCACAAGTTTAAAATCTGGTTCTGCCATTGCCTGGCTGTGTTGTCCTAGGCCAGTTACATAACCTCTTGGAACTTCAGATGTTTCGTATATAAAATGGACCATAACAATCCCAGTGTCTAGATCTCTGGGAAGTTTTGAGGAGGGAAGGAAACACTGCAGGGAGAGTACAGCAGTGTGTGCCTAAAAGTAATAAGAATTCAACAACTGTTAACTATGAATACTAATAATGGTAATACAGGTTAGGGCTTTAGTCCTCGAAAGGTGGGGAAAGGGTCTTTGGAAATAAGTAAAGGGTCTTTTGGAAATAAGTGAATGCAGACAAGATGATGGCAAAAAGCAGAAGAGAAAATGCACTAAACACCCCTCCCACCTTCTCCCTAACATTTATGCAGGTATATCTATCAGCCTAAACACAACACAACACAACACATTAGATGGCTATATAATGACAGTGTGGAGTGCAAATAAATAAGTCCTTATCACTTTTCTCACCCAAGGCTTGCCGAATTTCTTCACTTTTGATTCCTGGCATCCAGCACCTCCTGTTTCTCATCAAAATCTATCATCTTCTGCCAGAAGATGGTCTATAAGTTATATTTTCTTCTTACTGCACAAGAGAAAATAAAAAAATGTTTATAGTTACTAGGCGTTCATTAATAGCACGTAAAAGAAGGACTATGGCAACGTATGGCATGCAGTAAGACCTTTAGTGGCTTATAGGATGATTCCAAATTCTCCCAACCACTTGAAAACTAATCAATGTTGCTACTTTCAAGTCACTTTCTAAAGAGTTGCCAGTGTTCCATCCCCACAAGGAAGGTAGGGAGTCCTGCAGTTATAAGATGATCCCCAAGAGGGGGATCCCTCTTTTCTCATATTCATGCTCACTATCCCTCAGGTTCTCTTTGCCTTCTACCTAGTCTTAATACAAAGTAAGATCTGTCCTCAGTTTCATATCATCTTTCCTTCAATGTCCTACTTATTCCTCTGGTAACATTGAAAACTTACTCAAAGATCTTCCACTAGAAGACAGTCCGCAGACCTGTACATTGTATGTACTTTAAAAAATGTAGATTTGGGGCCTTCCTGGTGGCACAGGGGTTAAAGTCTCAGAACTATCAAGCTATCAGCAGCCAATGCAGCTTGAGTTCCATCCCCAGCTAGGAAGCTAACCCACATGGCGCAGCAGACCTGTCCTGCCTTGCCTGCTGCTCCCCTCAGCAGTGTATTTCAGTAGATCTGCCTGTTGTGCTCCCCACTCTCTCTGTCTCTAGTGAATCCTAGGCCACAATCTGGCCTAGACCCCAATTCTTGTATGCATAATTTTTAAAAAAAAAAACCTTTAAAAGATAAGTAAAAATTAACACTTTGTGTGCCGGTGCCCTTTAAATTTACCAGCCCTTGGGGCCGGCCATTTTCTGTGCCACCACATGAATGGTATAAGCATTCAATAAAACACACACAGCTCCTGAACTACTGGATATATTTTAATGAAATTTTAAATGCATAGAGATTATATACCAGAGTAATCAATTAGAGTCTGGTATTGCTCAAAACATGTCCCTCTATGAAGTGGAACACAACAAAATCCACAAATAAAGCGGGTTTCACTTCTCTTTTTCTTGGCTGCACATACTCTACATGGTCTCTGAGGAATTTTCTTGCTCCCAGCACTATTTTCTCTACTTTATGCTTTTTCATGTCCACTGAAAGTCTTCCTGGTGGGTCCATCTTAGGTGCACACCTTGTAGGAGAAATGTGAATGTTTTTCTCTCGTGTGTCGGAGATAGGCTCTTCTGGGCTCGTGTCTGGCAATGAGATGGGCTTGTGTGTCTGAGATGGGCTCACCCAGTTTCTGGCTACTTCATGCAGGAATTTTTTATAAATAATTTGTTTTCCATGAGCTCTACATACACCCTAAGAGAACTGAATAGGGCACAGTGCAACAAATGCAGTACTGCCTTCTTCGACCACTTCGTGGTCTTTCTCATTATTGTGCAATATGACAGATGTTGGTCCGCACAGTCTACTCCCTTCATACACTTGTATTCCAAGATGGACTCTGGCTTCCTTATTCTCTCTCCAGTTTTTCTGTCCCTCTTCTCAGATTCTAGGAGCTGTGAAGAATGAATGGTAGAGATCATGCGAACCTCCCACTTGTCTTTTAAATTTGCGAGAACATCTTTTTTCCTTCGGAATGCTGACTGGCCTTTCTGTAGTTTCACGAATTTCAGACATTCAGGAAGACCTCTATTTACTCTGACTGTGCCACAGATTCTTGTTCTGTTTTGGAGAAGTTTTTCAGCAATGCTTACAATATTAAATAGTTATCCATGTAAACATGGTGCCACAAACCTCTATTTCGCTCTAAAACTGACAGAATTGTATCTTCCAACTTATTACCGGTATAAATTTGCAAATTGCAAATATATCCAGTGATCGCTTCACATACCATACGCACTAATATTCCATATTTTGTCAGCTTGGCAGGGTTGTATGTACGAAAAGATAGTTGCCCTCGCCATGGTATCACGCCCTCGTCAGGTAACAGTTCCTGCCTAGGTTTGTAGACACTTGCAAATTTCTTTAGAAGGTTGTTCAAAACTGGTAAAACCTTGAATATCCTCCCTGAATTTTCTGCGACATGTTCATTATTTGAAAAATGCCATGCCTGCCATATTTGGCGGAACCTGTTTCTACTCATTACCTTTGAAAATATAGGAGTTTCTGTTAGAGGGTCCAGTGTCCAGTAATCACTTATTCTGTCTTTGTGCACTTGACCCATAAGGATAACCAAACCTAAAAATTTTCTCATTTCTCCAATGGTTATATCGTGCCACTTCAAACTTTTAGGTGAGTCTTTGTATCTATGGGCATTTTGCTCATGATAACGATTTGATTCCTCCACCATCATCCAAAAGAGGTCATCCCCAATAAACAAACTACGTCACTCACATTTTTTGGATCATGTGGAGTAATTTTCACACCTGGTGTGCCAGCAAATGTTTCTAAGGCAGGAATAATGTCATTGTCCGACCAAAATAAAACATCGCCACTCATCTTGTTAGTCACACCATTACTGCCATCAACTTCATCACTGTCATTTGGCATTTTATTATCGTTTTCCTCAGAACTTCCATCAGTTCCTTCACAACTTGGGACATCAGACAAATTATCGGCAAAAACTTCGTTTAAAATTTCATTTTTGCTCATTCCCCTTCTGTTCTCAGCAGCCATGATTGCATAATGGTAACAATAAATGTCACAGGTCAAAAAAACTGTAATATCTCTCATAAAACACCTTACACTTTCACCAAAACAATGTGTAAAGCTTCTAGACTGAGTACAATCAAAGAAATAGCTCCTAATAGTTCCAAATAAGTCCACTGTGGCGTGAAAAACCGGAGACTAGATGAACACGTATTAATACGTGAGCGGCCACCTGATACTGGTGACAAAAACACGTACTAATACATGAGCAGACCACAAAGTGTTAAAAATGTAGATTTGGGGGTTTCATCCCAGACAAATGAGAGCTATTGGGTAGGGCTTGGGAATCTGCATTTTCCATAAGCTGTTTGAACTTGGTTAATTAGCATCCACTAGTTTTAGTAGGTATTTTGCTTTGTCAAATTGTCCGCTATGTAAATGTCCACTATTTGGCTTTGTCATCCTGACTTGCTTTGCTGCACATAATTTCTAAGACTTACACTTTGCTGTAAACAGCAACATTGCATCTTTCCTTATGGCTGGCTAGTATTCCATTGTGTGGATGTACCACATTTTGATCCAATACTTGATTAGTAGGCATTTTGGATATTTCCATGTCCTAGCTTTTGTAAATAATGCTGCAATAAGACTGAGTTGACGGCTTCATAGTCTTTAGACACATGCCCAAGAGTAGAATAGCTGGTCATACAATATTTTCATTTTTAGTTTAAGATAAATTCAGATCACTTTTCTAAATAGTTGAACCAGTTTACTTTCCCACAAAGAGTGTAATACAGATAATTTCTCCCCACATTCTCTTCAGCATTTGATCTTCAGGGTCTTTTAATATGTGCCATTCTTACAAGTGTGAGATGCTATCTCACTGTGGTTTTCACCTATATCTCCCTTATTAAAAGTGATGAACATTTTCCCCAGATCTTTCTGGATATCCACTTTGGTGAATGACAGATAACTTTAATTTGTGAACTTTCAGGCACCAGACCAATTCCCTATTGCAGGAGAGATTATTTGGGATGTGGCATGATGGCTGACCATGTATTTTTCTCTATAAATCAGTAAGGTCAGTTTTCCCTAGTCCCATGAGTTAGCATCACAGTGACATCACAGTGACAGTCATTTCCCTGTAGCACTTTCAAAAGTTTACAGGTTTATGTTACAATTAAGATATACAAAGTAAAATTTCTAATTTTCTTTGCATCTAGAATCTTAAAGTAGTAACACTAGTGACATCATATATATTCATTCCTTGCTCTGGGTGAAAGTCAGAGTTTAAATGAAAGAGGTATACCAAATGTCAATCAGAATCATCCAATTTACCAAATGTCGGTACAAATATCCATTATCAAACCACATTTGAATCAATTCAATTATATCTAATTCAATGCAAAAGTATGACATATCCAATTCTGCCTGATACTAAAATTGCATTCCTGATATTAAAAAAGAACACTGATCAGGATAAGGAATTATTTACTATTATCATAAATCCCTGTCCACTTATTAATTGACCTAAGAAGGAAACAGCATTTTTAATACAATATTTATATAACCAAATACAAACATAGAGTTGAAAATACATGAAGTGTCATGAATTTTTAAAGAAAAATTTCAAAATATTAGTAAGTTGTGAGTTATTTTTTATGGTAAGAAAGATTTTTTTTCTGAGATTAGTCAAAACCGGTGGTTCTTGTCTTTTATAATTATTCCTTTTTGTGTTGTATAAAAAAAACCTTAACCATCTCTAAGATGTTCTCTATTATTGCTCCTAGAAGGATTTTAGTATTACTTGCCATATTTAGGTCAATAATCCACAGCATGCATGACATGAGAAAGGGGTCAAAGTTCATTTTTTCCCATATGGGTGCTTAGTTGTTCCAATAAGATCTCCTTTCCTCAAAGGCATCTTTGTTAAAAGATGCTTGTTCATATAAGTGAGCTCAATTTCTAGTGTACTCTGTTGCCATCTAATTCTCATCCCTTTTTATGCTATTACCATACAGTGTTGTTCAAGCATATATTTAAAACATAGATGTCTATGCTGCACCCCACACCAGAATCTTGGGAGCCCAGGGTAAAGAACTATGGGTGTTTTGGTGGTGGGTGTGGTGTGGTGACATATATCTGAGGAGCTGAAAACCTAATCCCCTAAATAACATACAGTGTTGGAAACCAATGCCACCTCAATAAGAAGAAAAAAAAATCTTCAAAAAAAGAATCTTGCAAGGGCAAGGTCCAGTATAAGTTATAATAAGCTTCCTACTTGTCCTTATGCACCCCAAAGTTAAGAGGTGTTCCATTGCTATGATTCTCCCTTCCCTAAAATTGATGCAAATCAATGAACACACAAATTAAGATGCACATGGCAACACCAGTGAGCTTGGAGTTAAGAAACGTGAGCTCTACTTGATTTGCTACTATTTGGCTAGATATCATTTTATTGAGCATAATTTAGGGCCTCAGTTTCTTTACGTATAAAAGGTTAGGATAGACACACTCACTCAAATATGGATTGAGTACCCAGTCTAGGAATTGCAGATACAAAGATGAATAAGGCATTCCTATTCTCCAGAAGAAAAATGTCTAGATCAGGGCTATCCAAAAGCACTTTGTACAATGGAAATGTTCATCTGTGAACATTTGGTCCATATGGTCACCATTAGTCATATGTGGATATTAAGTGATTTTAAACATGACTAGTGGGACCCACTCATTAAATTTTTAATTTTGTATTAATTTAGTTAATTCATTTTTTTAAAGATTTATTTATTTTTGCATACAAACTGGGGTGCAGGCCAGAGGTGTGGGGCGGTGAGAGGGTTCACTAGAGACAGAGTGAGGAGCAGAATAGGCAGATCAACTGAAATACACCGCTGAGGGGAGCAGTAGGCTAGACAGGAGAGGTCTGCCGCACCATGTGGAATCTCCCCGGCTGGGCAGCGAACTCGAGGCTCGCACTACAGCCACCGACAGCTCCACAGCGCAGCACTTAACCCTCTGCGCCACCAGAGAGGCCCTATTTTAGGTAATTTAAATAGCCACAAGTGACAAATGACTATTATATAGCACAAGGAATAGTAAAAATAGATAAAAAGATGAAATTTGAAAATTGGTTAATGAAAGTCAAATTGGTGGCTTTGATACTGTCCTATAGCTATATAGGATGTCACCATCTCAGGAAAGTGGGTGAAGAGTATATGGACTCTTTGCACTATGCAATTCTCTTTGAGTCTGTAATTATTTTGAAACAAAAAGTTTTAAAAAATGAATTAGGAAAATGGTAAGTACTACCTCAAAGATTCATTAAAAAAAAAATGCAGGCACAAAATTCAAACATGTTTCTCATGAGGCTGAAAGAAAACTAGGTCTTAAAGAAGGCATAGGATTTTGCCAGGTAAAGATAGAAAAAAAGGAGAGAAAAAAGAGCAAGTACAAGGGCAGAGAAACGTAAAAACGTTTTGTGAGTCTGAGGACTGCACCAGGAATATATGAAACATGAGAGGGAGGGAAAGAAACAGAAGGAGAGAACAGAAAGAAAATTTGGGCCAGACTATGGTCCAATGGATGTGTTTGGATTTTGTCTCAAGATCAGTAGTTCCTGAATATCAATCTACAGTCTAGTGTTGGTCTGAAAATAGTCCCCCGGTCTACAATAAAATGAAAAAGAAAAAAAGGACAGTGAAGTCAGGGATTTTTCTTTTTAACTGATGTATAACTTATAATAAGTGATTAAGTTTACTGCTTGATGAATTTGTATATGTGAATATATAAATGTATTCATATACGTCAGATCAAGATATAGAACATTATGGGCATCTCAAAAGGATCTTTCAGGGTACCTGTTCACTTACTCCCTTGAAGTTTATTTTAAAAATACATATTCAAAGAAGAGTATATGTTTCCAAAGAAGACATATAAATAGCCAACAAATACAGGAAAAGGTGTTTAACATCACTAATCATCAGGGAAATTCAAGTCAAAACCACAGAAATATTTTCATCTTACACCTGTCAGAAATTTTATCACCAAAATGACAAGAAATAACAAGTGTTGACAAGGATGTGGAGAAAAGGGAACCCTTCTACACTGTTGGTGGGATTATAAATTGGTCCAGTCACTATGGAAAACAGCATGGAGGGTCTCAAAAAATTAAAAACAGAACAATCACATGATGCAGCAACTCTATTGCTACTTCTGAGTATTTGGACAAAGGAAATAAAATCACTATCTTAAAGATACATCTCTTCTCTCATTCATTATAACATTAGTCACATAGCCAATTATGGAAATAAGCTGTGTCCACTGACAGATGAAAGGACATGTAAGCGTATATATACATACATGCATGTACATACATACATATACATATATATAAATATTATTCATCCTTTAAGAAGGAAATCCTAATATTTGTGACAATATTGATCAACCTGAAGGAAAGTAAATGTCACCCCTAACTACATCCTTGTTTTTGTTTTTTAAAGATTTATTTATTTTTGCATACAAGTTGGGGTATACGCCAGAGGTGTAGGGTGGTGAGAGGGTTCACCAGATAGAGTGGGGAGCAGAACGGGCAGACTGACCGAAATACACTGCTGAAGGGAGCAGAGGGAGGTCTGCTGTGCCATCTGGGAATCTCCCTGGTCGAGGATCAGGGATCAAACTCGTGCTGCAGCCACCAACAGCTCCACAGCGCTGTGCTTAACCCATTGCACCACCAGGGAGGCCCCCCTTGTTGTTGTTTTTTTAAATATTTATTTATTTATGCATACAAGAGCTGGGGTGTAGGCGAGAGGTATATGTGAGGGGTGGGGGGGTGAGAGGATTCACCAGAGACAGAGTGGGGAGCAGAACAGGCAGATTTACTGAAATACACTGCTGAGGGGAACAGCGGGCAAAACAGGAGAGGTCTGCTGTACCATATGGGTTAGCTCCCTAACCGAGGATCAAACTTATGCTGCTGTGGCTGTCGTTAGCTTCATAGTGCTGAGACATAACCCATTACGCCACCACAGAGGCCCTACAACCCTGTTTTTTAAGGAAGAGAACTAATATAGCTGAAATCATCTCGAGTTGCTGGTTCACCCATGCAAAAAAGGCCTCCAGTGCAAAGGGATATAGTACCCTCTACCACTTATCCAATTACACTCTCTACAAGTTAGGAATAAATTCTTTTTACTTTTTTTAACTGAAGTAACATTAGTTTAAAACATTATAGGGGTTCAGGTATACAACACTGTATTTCAACATCTGTATAAACATCATCACCAAAAGTCTAGTTTCTATTCACCAACATTGACCCCTTTTTGGCAATCAATTTGACATCAATTTTCATGATCTTTCTATAGGGTTCTCTTTTTTTTTTTTTTTTTTTTTTAAGATTACATACAAGCTGGGGTACAGGCCAGAGGCGTGGGGCGGCGAGAGGGCTCACCAGAGACAGAGTGGGGAGCAGAACAGGCAGACCAGAAATACACTGCTGAGGGGAGCAGCGGGCGAGGCAGGAGAGGTCTGCCACACCATGCGGGACTCTCCCCGGCCGGGCCTCGAACCCGCATCACGTGCTGCCGACAGCTCCACAGCCCAGCACTCAACTGCTGCGCCACCAGGGAGGCCACTCTACAGGGTTCTCTTTAAGGAGAGCTGGAGCTCCACATTCACAGAGGCAACCATAAGTTCTCTAAGATAAAACCCTTGTTCTGTCTCTGGCTCTAAGCCCATGACGAAGATATCCCCAATTTATAGTAATCAATTACCTTTTACCACTGCTACGGTAAGAATGTTTATATTGCCCCAAATTCAAATTTTGAAACCTTAACCTTCAAAGTAATGGTATTAAGAGATTTGGGTTTTTTGGAAGGTGATTAGGTCATGAGACAGAACACTAAGAATGGCATCAGTGCCCTTTAAAAAAATGAGCTTACTTGCTCATTGCAAAATCCAGTGCAAAATCCAGAAGACAGCCTTCATCAGAACCCAAGCACACTGCACCTTGATTTGGGCTTCCAGCTTCCAGAAATGTGAAAAAAAATTGTTACTTATAAGCCACCCAAATGAACTGAGACAACCAACCTCAACCTCTTCCTTCTTTCAAGATCTCTGAACTTTGGGGTTTTCCAGAACCCATTTCTCCAATGTTATTCCTTTTATTGGAATTCAGAAATCAAGATTTGGGTGTCACTGCTTCTAGGCCTTCTCAGCAGAAGAACTAGAGACTATAAGAATGACTACTAACATAAATAAATATAAACCTATCTACTCATTTCTGTATCTATCTGTATTTATTTAAAACAAACATGAGTAGGGCCTCCCTGGTGGCACAGCAGTTGAGCGCTGCACTGTGGAGCTGTGGGCAGCACGCACGCGACCACGCCCAGCCCAGCCGGGGAGAATCCCACATGGTGCGGCAGACCTCTCCTGCCTCACCCGCTGCTCCCCTCAGCAGTGTATTTCTGATCTGCCTGTTCTGCTCCCCACTCTGTCTCTGGTGAACCCTCTCACCACCCCATGCCTCTGGCCTGTACCCCAGCTTGTATGTATAATCTTTAAAAAATAAATAAAAAAATAAAACATGAGTATATGTCTATATCTTTGGTTCTATTCTAGCTCTACAGGGCTCAATACAGCCTTCTCTTGTTTAGCTGTAATATCTTTCTCTGATTGTGAGAAACTCGACTCCCATTACCTCCAACTATTTTTACTGATTTGTTCAACCCTAATACATTGGTTCTAGAAGGCTAATTCATATCCCTCACAGGGTTCTTTTAAGGATTAACTGACATCATGCATGTCCAAATTCCAATAGAGCAGTACCACTTTGTCCCTGAATCCCCAGGACCTAAGGCAATGTGTGTACAGTGTGTTACTCAAGCATTACTTGAATGAACAAAGGTCCTCTGTAACTAATATAGCTAAGTCTATATAAATATAATATATATATATATATATATATATATATATATATATATATATATTCTTTTAAAGATTTATTTATACAAGCTGGGGTACAAGCCAGAGGCATGGGACGGGGAGAGGGTTCACCAGAGACAGAGTGGGGAGCAGAACAGGCAGATCAGAAATACACTGCTGAGGGGAGCAGCAGGCGAGGCAGGAGAGGTCTGCCGCACCATGTGGGATTCTCCTGGGCTGGGCGTCGAACCCGCATCGCGCGCTGCCGACAGCTCCACAGCGCAGCGCTTAACCGCTGCGCCACCAGGGAGGCCCTAAATGTAAAATATTATGATCATTAATAAACTTCCTAAAAGGTATAGCTGACTCCAGGGTCAGCTGATTCAAAGTTCAACTCCTTGGTCTCATGTCAGGCCTGTGATGCAAAATCACCTTCCAATCATGTTTTCTCCAGTTAGAGAGACCCTGAATGCCAGCTGTGCAGAACAGGCCTATTATAAATTCAAACTCAGCAATCCTAATCTGTCTCTGATCCAATTACTCCTTGAGCAGTGGTTCTGAAACCTATATAATCAGAACATGAGGATCCATTGCCAGAGGGTTGTGGTTAAGTAGATCTGGACGTAGCATCCACTAGGGCAGGTATCTGAGTCTGTTTCATTCACTAACATATTCTAAGTCACTTGTACCATGCTAGGTACATAGTGGGTGTGACAGTTAATGTTATGTCAATTAAATTGAGTTGAGGGATGTCCAGAGAGCTGGTAAAACATTCTATCTGTGAGGGTGTTACTGGAAAAGATTAGCATTTGAGTTGGTAAAATGAGTGAAGACTGACCTCACCATTGCAGGTGGACACGATCAATCTGTTCAGCGCCTGAATAGATCAAGAGGCAGAGGAAAGGTGTATTTACGCTCAGCTTCAACTAGGATAGTCATCATCTGTACTTGGGTATCAGCACTTCTGGTGAAGGCCTTTAGATTCAGAGTGGAACTTTAGGTTCAGAGCAAGAACTGTCTCCCCTGATTCTCACTTTTGCATTTGTACCAGAACTACACTACCAGTTTTCTGGACCTTCGGATTGTAGCAGATTGTGGGATTTCTCAGCCTCCATAATCGTGTGAACCAATCAATCCCTCATAATATCTATCTACCTACCTACTGTCTATCCTGAAGGTTATGTTTCCCTAAAGAGGACTAATATTGCGGGTAAGCAACTGAGTATGTTGATGAAGGAAAGAATAACTGGGGTAGGGTGCAGGAATTTTTTTAAGCCCCTAAAGACAGCCACTATAAAAAAAACAAAACAGATTCACTCAAGCCCCCACATATCCTTCACCTCACATTAATGAATGAATGGTACAGTGGAATGGGAATAGTCTTTTACATAAGACCTAGACTCAAATCCCAATGCTGACATTTACTAGCTATTTGGTTTTGGAATAAGTATTCCTTGAAGTCTCCTCACATTTAAAACTGGGAGATTATCCTCAACTCATCAAGGACTGCTATGAATTGACATGCTAATACTTTTAATGGATCTAGTAAGTACATGGTATAGAGCAAGAGCTCAATACACATTAGTTGCCTTTCTGCCATTCCCCCCTAATTCATTGGGAAGATGGAGGTCATCCTGTACAAGTTAGGTAATTGGATCCTACATTTACCAAAACAAACCTGTCTATACATCTATCCTTTCAGTTATTCTAAAGCTGACTTTTCATCTATAGAGAGAGTCTGTACCTGATTCTTTTTTCTTCAGCACTTTATTTCTTCCTTAGAGATTTCCCTTTGCTTCCAAAATACAAATATTTTTCTCATATTATATAAGAATTTATTGCTTTTTCCATATGTCATTTCTCTCCTATTCTAGTGATCTTCTCACCTTTCTTTCATTGGCCAATCTCTCCCTTCCCTCCCCCACCCCCAAATCCAGGGCAGTATGCCTTCTTTTTTTTTTTTAAGATTTATTTATTTATACATATAAGCTGGGGTACAGGCCAGAGGCGTGGGGTGGCGAGAGCGTTCACCAGAGACAGAGAGGGGAGCAGAACAGGCAGATCAGAAATACACTGCTGAGGGGAGCAGCGGGCGAGGCAGGAGAGGTCTGCTGCACCATGTGGGATTCTCCCCGGCTGGGCGTCGAACTCGCGTCGCCGCTGTCGACAGCTCCACAGTGCAGCGCTCAACCGCTGCGCCACCAGGGAGGCCCTAGTATGCCTTCTGATTGCTCCTGCCAACCAAAACTGCTTTCTTGGAGACCAGGGACTATTTTTCACCAGATCAAAGGTCTTTCTCCGAAATCTTCCTGTTTTCAGGAGTTGAACTGTTGATCTCTCTCTTTTCTTGAAATCCACTCTTTCTCAAGTTGTCTTCCTTTCTTCAAGTATACAAAATCCTTCTCTAATATGATCCCTTGCCTTTCTGAGTTCCAAGGTTCAATGCTCTTTTTTTCTATTTGCTTTCTTCCCACAAAGTTTCAAATTGTTTCTGTATAAAAGTCATTTTGTTTTTATAATAAAGCTACCTTCCAACACTGATCTCACTCCAAATCTTTGGTTAGGCAATGCTCTCTTCACAACATTTCACTTCAAAACCAATTAAGAAGTCTGTTTGCAACATATTAAATTGCCTTCCCAGTCAAGAGACCTACTTCCAATTTTTTTTTTTTTATTTCATCAATGACACCAAATCTTTAACCTGGCTCTAAACCAGATCTTCTAGCCAAATCCTATCAATTCTTTTCACAATGTTCACCTCTCCTTGTTTGTCCCTAGCCCCTTTGATTAGACCTCATTTAATACATGTCAGGCTTTTAATAGTCTTTTTGCTCACAATCTCCACCTGCCTCCATTCTTCAATTTTTTTTTTTTTACTCTAATGTCTCAGCAATCTTCCCAATTCACTGCATTACACCACGTGCCTCTCCAGTCCAGAATTAACAGCACTATTTTCTACCATCTATTGCTTCAAGTTCAAGCTCTTGGATCCTTGTTTTCATGACTGCACCTAATACTACCTTCTTCACTAGCCAGCTCACTCATCCATTCCCAAGTAGTACAGCACACATAGGAGCAGAGTTATAAAGCTAGTCAGATCTATTCCTCCCTCCTCTCTGAGGCAGATAGGTCCTTCCCTATACTTCTTTATCAGCTAGTTCATTTTTGCTAAATCTGTGATATTTTCCTGCTGAAATGATCTTTCCACTTTGCTCTGCTCATCTAAATCCAATTAACTCTTTAAAAACCAGTGCAGGTCTGTTCTATAAAACCTTCCCTAATATTTCCAGCTAACAATAAACTCTACCTTTGTTCTGGACTCCATCACTCACTACTTCTTAGTAATCTTGTTACATAATATATCTTCTCATATTATTCATCTCTCCTTTCCAATTAGAACTTTTCCATTAAAGGGCCTCCCTGGTGGCACAGCGGTTAAGCGCTGAGCTGTGCAGCTGTTGGCAGCGGTGATGCGAGTTTGATGCCCTGCCGGGAGAATCCCACATGGCACACGGCAGACCTCTCCTGCCTCGCCCGCTGCTCCCCTCAGCAGTGTATTTCCGTCGATCTGCCTGTTCTGCTCCCCACTGTGTCTCTGGTGGACCCTCTTGCTGCCCCACGCCTCTGGCCTGTACCCCGGCTTGTATGCATAAATAAATAAATCTTTAAAAAAAAAAAGAACTTTTCTATTAAAATATGTCCTTATTCATTTAAAAGACAAGTGAAATAAAAGGCATTTTCCATTTAAAAGTCAAAAATAAATAAATAAATAAGGGTTTCTTAACCTTGTTATAGCTTCCGGGTGTTCCTATTCTTTCTACCATCAGGTTTCTTGAATAAGTAGTTTTATATTATCTTCCTTCCTCACTTTCCATTCAATCTCCAACTTACCATTACCTTGCTTTTATACCTAAAACTGTTTATGTCAGCCTTACTGACAGATTTCCATATGACTAAATCTAATGAACTCTGAACGAACTATCTGTTGCTTTTGGCCGTCTACACACAATACCACTCTTTTCCTTTGAAGCTTCTCTGACTCATTCCTGAAATCTTATAGGACCATGAACATGGTCTGACCAACATGCTCTATGCATGAAGGAATGTTGGCTGGGGCTGTCAGACTCAAGGACCCCTGAGATCCCAGAAGCTGCTATTCCTTGACCTTCCCAAGGTGTCATTATTCTAACCTCTTTCACTTCCATGAGCTTACCCAGGATTTATCCATAAGTGACCCTTTTCTGCTGAAGTTGGCCAAAGTCAATTTTTATTACTTACAACCAAAGAGAAACTGGTGCTACAAGTGGAACAGTGGTAGAAGCGGTAACTCTAATGGATACACTACAAAATTCTTCTCCTTGTCGCCTTCACTGTGGCCTCTGCTGTTCAAAAAAAAAATTATAGTAGCTAAGGGGACAAGGCTTTAGCTAAGAGGAAAAGGCTTTTGCCAAGGGGCCCAGTGACTTCATTCACTGGAAGCAAAGGTTCTCTGGAATTCCTCATGCAACCCGGCAGTAGACAAAAGGGAAGTTACAAGGAACATAGGTGTGTACTGGGAGAATCCTAGGGCACCTCTTTCTTCAAACACCAGCAGTGAAGTTACTACTTCACTACTTCAGCACTGAAATAGATACTGCTAAGCAAGATCTGTGCTGGTTCACATGATTCAGGAATAAAAGCGTGCAAACCACATGTATCTGATTGCAAAGTCCATGTCCTTTAACATAGTATCTTTTACTTGCAGCTCCTTAATTAAGAAATATCCTCTCAAAAAAAAAAAAAAGAAAACAAGAAATGCCACCTTTCATCTCCATGCCTACCATTTTGTCTAGGTTGCTCATATCAACCTTCCAACTGGAAACTCCTGATTATCCTCTTGAAAATTTTGTCTGATTCCTAGAAAGTAATTCCAAATATCCAGACATAATATCCACAGTGTTTTAACATGAAATATAATCTATATGCTTATGGCTTTTCCTATTAAACTCTAAGCCTCTAAATGGTAGGAACTATATCCTTCAGATTTGTATCCTCAACAAGCAATATTAAATAATGTCTATTGAAAGAATAACAAATATCTATTGAAAAAATATCTAGTCTTAATTTTCCATATTAACCATTACATCATAGATTTTAGGCACCTGTATTTAAATTAGTATCTAATGAATATTGCATTGAGCCCCTTAATTATTTGACATGGATGCTCCCTAGTCCTCCCAATAAGTCTAAAAACTTCTTAAAATCTCAGTCCATACCATTTACTACTTCTCTATTCTCTTTAGTACCTATGAGTGCTGGGCATATGGTAAGCACTCAATAAATACTTGATGAACTGAATTAAAAACACAGTATTAGCACATTAATAGGAGCAACTTATCATGCCCTACCGATCTAATTAAAAGATCTGGCCTTCTGAAGTAGTGCAATTGTACCCATATGGAAAATTTAATGAGAAGAAGAAAAATTATCCAATTGGACAGTTAATAGCTTTTCTCTTAACAGGAGTTTCACATATTTTATGAATAACAAGAGTCAACCTCTTGAGTGCAGAGTAAAAGACTCAAGGTATTTCTGTGTACATTGGAAAAATTACGTTTAAGAGCTCTGTCACAAACAAAATTACTTAGGGTCCACTAGACCTTAACAAATCCATAACAGAAGTACAGGCTATCTGAATATTTAATAATAAACTCAGTTAATGCCAAATCAACCTATGCTAAAGATGTATATTTAACCCTTGAACAATTTAGGGCTTAGGGATGTCAACCCCTCACAGTTGAAAATCCACTTATAACTTTTGACTCCCCCAAAAGTTAACTATTAATACCCCTCTGTTGATCACACACCTTACCAATTGATAATAATCAATTAACACATATTTTGTATTTTATATGTATAACATACTATAGTCTTACAACAAAGCAAGCTAGAAAAAAAGAAAAGTGTCACTAAGAAAACAATAAGTGGATCATCATAAAAATTTTCAATCTCATTGTCTTCATATTAAGTAGACCGAGGTGGAGCAGGAAGAAGAGGGGCTGAAAAAAACTGCAGTTACGTGGATCCTAGCAGTTCAAACCCAGGTTATTCAAGGGTCAAATGTATATGGTCATCTTCACATAATATGTAACAGTAGTCATTTACTCATTCAATAAATATTTATTAAATGCCTACTAATGGCAAGCGCTATGTTCAGTCCTAGGAATACAGAGAGAACATAGATCTTATGTCAGTGGCTTCTAGCTCTGCCATGTTGCAATGGCATTTAACACCACAAGGTGAATGGCACCTCTGGGCATTGCTCAACAAGAGCACTCTGGAGGTAGCAGTCTGGTGGAGGTGGGTAAACTCATGGCACATATGGCAATGTGAATAGTATTAAACCACAAGTAAGTATAAGCTGGTATGGGGGCCCCAAAGAGAAAAAAATTCAACCTACTGAAGAAATAAGGGAAATATATGAAAGAAACTTATACTCATATATGAATTCAATGTGAGTTGAAGTGTGGGGAAGCTACCAAGAGAGAAACATCTGGAATGGCATTAAATCAGAAACTATGGTTGCATGCAGAGTAGAGAGTTCAAAGCAAACCAATCCAACTCAAAGCAAATGATGTAGGAGAGTCAAAAAATAATATACTCCTTGATGTTAAGTTTGAGAATAAGACAACAAAAGAAATACAAAAGAAATTAAGCACCTGACACAAGCATAAAAGGATAATCTTTTAAATAATATATAACATTCAAGTTCAAAGGGCGCCAATCACTAAGCGTTAGAAACCGCCATCAGAAAAACCTGCAGAAAAGTAGAGTCAGAACTACTTTTGGTGGGGAGAGGGCATATGGGGAGGGGCATCCCTATGCTAGAAAAGCCAAAGTCATTAACAAAAGCTGGGATCTGAACTTCCTATCTGTGGGATTATGCAGAGATCTGAAGGTTCATGCTGGGAAGCAGTGAGGAAAAAATCAGACACATGAGTGAAGCCTGATTGATAAAAGGCAGGAACACAGGTCTAGTAGTTCAGACACTGTTTTAGACTCATAGTAATTCTGATTATTTGCCCAGACAACTAAATAGAAACAGGTGGGGAGCTTTAAAAAGTATAGCTGAGACTGAAGTTCATTGGCTATCTAAATAGTACTCTCTGGTGGGTTGGGGGAGGGGGCATTAAAACATAAAAGCACACAAGGTGATTCCAAAGTACAGTCCAGATTGAGAACCACTGGGGTAGAAGATAGAAAGGTAAGCCATGACAGATGTGGTAAGGACCCAAGCTTGATTTAAGTCCCTTTTACAAGCAACAATTCTGAGTTGCGGATTGCCCATTGAAGCTTACTGTCTAACCTGAGCTAAACAGTCTCAACTTTTTATAGTTTCATTTCCCTTGTCAACAGCCAAGTTCTGAAAATAGGAGAAAAAAAAATCAATTCCTCTTACATGAGTGGTTCACTGACTACAGTCTACAACTTCAGAATTGTACTTCCATATGTTCCACACACAGCTAACCTAAAAAATGATTATTTCCATCCTATGCTGCCCTTATATCTCCCCCAATGAAGTGTTTTAATACTACGGAAAGTTCTAGGTTGCACTGTTGTTTTACAAAACTTCTCTTCGAATATAAAGAGAATATAATACCTACACATATATTGCTTAGACCAGGGCTAACTGTGTGGTCAAGTGTTCATTCTTGCAATACCTAGAGATATTATACTATTGCTGGTATCAGAAATGCAAAGATTACAAAGTATTTTGCTTATTCAACAACAGATAGATACTTCGCAAACAAACAACAAATGTATCCCACAGAGCAACTCTGTACTACATGAAACAAGTGTCCTGTGTGGGAGGAAAAAGACATCAAGGTGACTGGAGAGTACGACAGCCTGCTGAGCCTCCAAAAAGCAGGTCTGTGTGTTTGCTTGCTTCTTTTATAAGAAAAGCCAAAGGTACGATATCCTTCAGGATCCGTGTTACTCACCACAGAGTTTGCTCAAGAAATCTCTATGCACTCTCTTCATGCAAATTTAAGTTTGCCACAACTGTCATGTTTAGTGTGGTATTAGGAGACTATATCTACTTAAGGTAAAAATGTTATAAGAACATAAGTTGGAAGCCGATGGCTGAGACATAGGTTTACGCAATCTCTTATTTCCAGTTAAAGTTAATGAACTCGAAGGACCATGTCCCAGTGTAACCAGAGTTGGGGAGTGGAGAGGGAAGGTATGAGAAAGTATGGGAGAACCAACAATTAAAATGTTAAACATGAGCAAGAATCCACAAATTTTTCCTCGCAAATATAGAGCTAGAGTTGGTCGTTTGCTTGAACTGTTCCTATTTTAAGAAAGGGGGAAAGGGGCTTCTAAAAAACGCAAGTTAACTCTGCAACAGAGGGTGAGAGTTTAAAAAGCAAGCCACAAGAGTCTGAGCAGTGGGTCCGAAGAAAATTGAGAGAGCAAGGAAAGAGGGGAAGGAGGCGACAGGAAAAGGTGAGGGAGGCGGGCAAAGGCCATCCGGTGAGAACCTGGATGCCCAGCTCTTTATGAACCAGGGGCGGCGCGGAGTCTCTCCAGCCCCGCGCGCAGCTGGGGGTCCGGGTGCTGCACGAGCCCCTCACGGGCCTGGCACCAGGGGGCGTGGGGCTCCCGGTGATCCGGCAGAAGAGGGGTACGCGCACCGCCCACGCTCGAACCCCACCAGGCTCCACACTCAGGGGTCCCCAGGAAGACCGTACACTTTGCGTAGCCTTCGCCTCCGGGTGCTGGGAGGGGGTGGGTGGAGCAGAACCCGGAGCCGCCCCCCGGAGCCGCCCCCGCAGCCCGGGCCCCCGCCCCCAGACCCGGCTGTCAGAGGCCCCCTCCCGCAGTCACTCACCCGCGGGCTGCGCGGTCTCGACCGCGGCGGCGGCGGCGGCGGCGGCGGCGGCGGCGGCGGCGACCCCCGCCTGGGTCATGATCCCAGGCGGGTAAGGCAGGGGTGTCCGACCACCCGGGCGAATCTCTCCGTCCGCGGCCGCCGCCTGCTGCTCTGGGGCTGGGGGAGCGCGGGCCCAGGCCCTCCTCTCCCCCCGCCCCCGCCGCCTCTTCTTGCGGCCGCCGCCGCCGCTGCGTGCCCGAGCCCTCAAGGCCGGAGACCCGGCGGCAGCGCGGCCTCAACTTTCCCAGCCCCCCTCCCCCCGCCCCTCCCCGCCCCTCCCGCGGCCGCCTCTCG